>VWZF01001795.1:12976-66204 GCA_013396755.1 Sclerurus mexicanus | reverse complement strand
CAAACCAACAAAAAAAAACCCAATAAAAATATACACACCCACCAAAGAAACTTCAAAAAGGACCAAAAAGCCAAAAGAAACAAACAAACAAAAAAATTGCCCCCCCAAAAACAGTTCAGAAGATATTTTACATTATTTTGGGGATGTGCAACTTATAGGTAGATACATAAAATTAAATATGAAGGCAATGAAATAATTTTTTAAATGTCATATTAAAGGTCACAAAATGTCATAAATCATTACTCTTTTCAAATTTCTCACTAATATATGCCAATTCTTGAAGGAGCTTTTATTTAAAAATATTTGCCCAGTAACAGAACATTATGGACTTTGACTTTTTTATCAAGAAATCATTTCAGAGAGATTTGGGCTGAATGAAAATGAAGTGAAATTAAAAGTCTCTTAAAAGTTCCTTTCTTGTCCTTAGCTCAAAGGAAAGTTCACTACAAGCCCCTTGCATTCTGTAAGCATTGATATCTGTGCTTTAATTTTTAACTTTTGAAGATGTGAGAATCAGCAAGGACATTCTAGAACATGTTTATTCATGTCAAATTATTTTACTTGCCCCTTTTTTGTGTAAATTTCTTGGGTTTAACTGTCTAACTGACTGTTTATGCTTAGAAAACCCTAGTATGACTCTGAGACTATTCCACTTCTTTTTGACAGATATATAGTCCTTCCGGGAATGCTCCTTGCCACCCTTTTTAGGCTTGTCTGACTTGATTCAGCTAGGTTTGATAAATGAGGGAGCAAGTTTAAGTCCACTTTCAAAATAACAGGTATGTTCCAATACTCTGACTCTATAATTTGAGCCCAGGCTGTAGGACCCTTTTATTTTAGGCTTCCCTGTTATGGCAGTTATTGTCTGTTAACTCCACTAAACTCTGTGTTTATCAGACAACATATCACTATTATTTTATTGTTCTTCCATGGAATAAGGGTAAGAATTTTCTTTTCTGTCCTTTCACAGAATACAGGACTGTATTTCTTTTCCTGAAAGCTAAAAAATGTGGAAGTCAGGAATGCAGGACCTGTTCCCTGAGCTTTTCACTGAGCAGAACTGACCAACCAGATAACCCAGGATGGGCTGTGTACTGCTAAGTGTGCTGACAGGCAACTTTGCATTCTTGGATATTCCAGGCTACATGGTCTAACTTAGTGCTTCTCTATACTGAGATTGTGCTGCATTAGAGGAGGAATTTGTAAATGGAAGCCATGTGCAGGCATCAGAGTGAAGGGACAAGATATTTAAAATCATTTCTATATTTGAACAACCTAGAGAGCTGCCTCACAAGCTCTCACCCTGGAACCACTTTTTCTGCGGAAAGAGTCCAAGGTGTTATCCTAAACTGAACAGTCAATGACATATAATCAATGCCGCCATCAAATGAAAAGAATTAATTAAATTAAATCAATCTAATCAGTGGTACACAGTAACAAATTCCCAGTATCCAAAGTGGAAGAGTCACTCAAAAGTAAGACAGAAAATCAAATGTGAAACTGCAGAAATATTAGCTGTAGTGTGTTAATGTGTAGTTTCATGAAGCTTCAATGCCATAACAGAAACAAAACTATATCCGCCAACCTAAAAAGGGGTTTTAGGAGGATGGTAGAGCATTGTTGAGTCTGGTTTACTTACTAGGGACTAGGAGAATTCATTGTAATTAAGGAGGATCCAGATAATGTACTGATCCCATATTAAAACAAATTTTAACATATTCATCACTAAAAACAGCTAGCTAAAAAAACCATACCTTTTTTAGGATAAAAAGATAATCTTATGTATCAACAACACATTAGGAGTCATTATAAAGTTGAAATGTAGAGTAATCTTTCACAAAAGTAAGTTCCCTATGTGCTGTCCCACCTGTCTCTGGCACTTCAGTTCATTCTCTAAAGTTAGCAAGATCTTTTAGCGAAACAAAAACAAAACCAAAAACACATATGGAGAAAAACAACTCCACTGTATTCCCTGGCTCACTTTCACTCCTCACCCCTGATAGCATCACAGGTTATAACTTCAGTCCCTTCAACGAGGCTGCAAGTGGCACAGGGTGTTTGGGGTCAGGATGTCGCAGTTTCTCGCTGCTGCTCCTTGTTGGTTGCAGTTTTCCTCTGTGCTATTGTGGGTACTCTGGAAGCTTCAGTCCCTCTGAGGGAACACCTGCTCCATCATGGACAACCTCCTCCTCCTCTGACCATAGTGCTCCCCTGTTGTTTCTCACTCCTGCTCTGCTTCTTCGTCCTCTCTTTCTCCAGTGTCTTTTGCCTTTCCTTAAATATCTTTCCATAAAGACACAGCCATACTGACTGAGGGAATCAGACATGCCCTAAAAGGGTGTCCACTGGAGCGTCAGTCTCTCCTCTCAGAGGTGCCTCTGGACTCACATACTGCCAGCACCTGCACCCAGCACAGGGACTAAGGTGGCTGGTGCTTCAAAATTTTCCACAAACAAAACAAAAATCCTCACAAATGGCTGTAGAAACCAGCTGACTAGGAGATAATAAGGCAAATGAAATGCAGAGTTGAAAAATGCACATTGAAGCACAAGGTAAAGCACCCCGAACTCCGGTTTGGCAATTAATTAGATACTCACTAAAGTACATTTTTGCCCGCCAGGAATGGTACTGGTACTCAGTCCAAAAACCTAGGAAATGTTATGAAAAACACAAAGAATAAACCGGAAAATATCATTATTGTACTATCACATCTTAAACACCATATGCATTGTAATCCTTTTGCAAAATACTGAAGCACAAGAGTACAGAGAAGAGTAACAACAATGACTGAAGTTATAGCATGACTTTTAGAGGAAAAGGAACTGGAAAACCTGGAAAAGCAAAGACAAAAACAGGAGATGACACATCCTTGCAAAATCAGGTATGGTTCAGAGAGGATGAGTATAGCCTCTTTCATTACTCCTTTCAGCAAAAAAAAACTGTCTGGCATCCACTGACATGAACAGTCAATGGTTTTTTTCTGGGCTTTTTTAAAGGGGAAATGTTTTTTTCACAGTGTTCCCACTATTAAACTTTGAAAATAATTTCCACAGAAGATTGTAAGGCCAAAAATGAATCTGAAAAAAATGATTAGGCAGATTAGTGGAACAAAAGTCCACAGGGACCAACTGATGTGATTACCTGGCTCAGGATGTCATGGAACATGATTCCTGAAAAGGAACACCAGCAGAGGCATTGAACGTGCATTGGGGAGCAGAGAGCTGCAGCATGCTGCTGAAGGCAGTTATTGGTCAGTGGCCTGAACCAGCACAAAAGTCCTTAAAATCAACAGATGGGGAGCAATCTCACCTATAGCCTAATTCCATTGGAATATATATGTATTGAAGGAAACGGTCTTTCAGTTTTACCTCCTTTTCTCTCTTTTCTCCTGTTGACAAGCTGCAGGCCTGAGCTGTGTTCCATTTCCATCACCTTTTTTCCCCCCAGAAAGTGAGAGAGAGGGCAGTAGAGAAATAAAATTGCAGTACCAGCTGCACAGTTACCCATTGCTGACAAATAAAAGCCTGCTATGGAAGAGGGCACATGGGAGATGAAAAAGAACAATGTGGCCATGAAGTTCATAGAATAATGCATGGTGTGACTGACTAAGGCTATTGCAAAGAAGCTGGCTGTATCTCAATGCAAAGGAGACCACAGGGCGGCCTTTGTTTTAGGTAAACACCTGTCAGCAGCTGAGTGGATCAGCTGGTGGCATGTCTCTCCCTGAGTTCATTAAAGCAGCATGAAAGTCTCACTGTCCCAGCCAGAACAGTAGGGAAGGGGTGAATGTATGGCTCAGCCCAACATGGAGTATTAAAATCAGGCAACTACCAAAAGAATTTCAAAGACAGCCATAGTCTTGAGCTGGCTTCAACTCACACATGCCTTCCCAAAAACTGGGGAGGCCCAGCACTGTGACAGTGGACATGTTAAAGACCAGCAACAGGAGTCATACTGGTACCATAATTGAACTGTGTACTGCAATTGCTGTATTTTGCTAAATGTAACCTACACTTCTATTGTGTTTTCAGAATATTTTGTTTCACTGATTTATCATTTTGTTCCATTTAATTTATTTGGTAAAAGAGAAATCCCATGTAATACCATCTTCAAATAAGTAAATTTGATATTAAATGTAGCCCTTCCTATGAAGAACAATGGACTGTGGTACTACTGTAAATCAGCATGCTTCCTTTGAAATCACAGCTAATAAAACTATGCTAAGAAGCCAACCACACCTGAGAAATATTTCAAAGATTCTGTTTGCTTCTCTGCAAAGGATCTGTCATGGAATGTTTTAGTTCCAGTTTGGATCTGTTTGTAGATACAGTATTGACTGCCACAGCAGGTTTCAGTTTATTTTTAAATATACAGTCACATGAATAAACAAGATTAAAAAAAAAAAAAAGAAATTTCAATCTTTCTGCACATTCATTCTATCTTTCATGACACAAATAAAGTTCAGCTCACCCTCTCTACTTTGGACTTCTCTTCTTTGTTGTTGATTTCATCGGTTTTATCTCTGTAAACATTACTCAACATAATAAGTTTTTAATGCTCTTGATTCACATAGCTTCACTTCAAACACTCATAACTTATTTTTAATAAATTCTCTCTATATACACCTTTTTGGTTAATATGAGTAGCTTTGGAACCGATGAACTGTTGAGTTCCCTGATAATCTTAGCATGTGTATCTTATTCTGAGAAACAGGTGCCTATTGATGTCCTTTGGATTCTCAATTTACATTTCCCCAAGTTAATCTGGAATCAGTAATTTAGCTGAGGAGGCATACCTTTAGTTTTGCCTTTAATTTTTAGCTTTTTGTTGACCAAACAACAATTTTTCAGCTTTGTGTTGATGAAACCATGTAAGTTGTAAACACCTGCCATCTTGTTACAATATTCACATTTGCATAGTGTGCAGTGATTGCTGATCATGTGAACGAATCAGTTGTATTCATTTGTCTTCTAATACACTGTTTCAACTGAAATATGCTAAGGTTATCATTATTGGATTTTGGCAGCAGTAGCACATAGAATTATGACAATGGTGAAATACAAATTTTGATATGCATTTCAAGTTTGCATTCTCTCACCTCTAATGCTTGGCAGGGAGATTACCTTCATCATGAGAAAAAGTGCACAATGTGCATGTAATAGAACAAAAGCTCTAGACCTTCTAAGGCACATGTATTCTCCCCAGTCATTCAATGCATGTCTTGTGGCAGACGTTCCTTCAGTTAATGGCAGACAAAACAGTAACAACAAGAGTTTCATCCTGATATTTTCACCTGTGCTCTTGCTATTTGATTACCTCTGGACTCAGTTCACCTACGCTAGCTGCATAGCTAAGTTATATAAATATACAGCCACACACACATAGGTTTTTCTCTTTGGATTATGATATCATTCCAGCCTGCTCTAAGGCAAATGAGACATTGTCTCTTGACACTGGTCTTTGGACAACAGTTTTCTGTGTAATGGAGCAGGCAAAGCCAGTATATGTTTTCTCCTAAAATCGCTTATCCTGCTTTGTTCTGGAACAAACTGGAACATACATACATCCTTCTGAAGGCAATGGTCTTACAAGGCAAATACTGACACAAAATGGACTGCTTTTACATCTCCAGTATCACAGCTGGAGGTGACACAACATGACAATTTACATCACATTCTGCCATTATATTTGCAATGATTGTATTGTCCAGTCTTGGCACTGATACCTGCCATTTTTATAGATAAAATTGTTGACTTGAGCATGAAAGACTTTTCTAACTTGATGGTTGATCTCATAATTATAGCAGTTCAGTTCATACCATTATTTATTTTATTGCTTAAATACAGCTATAAACTATTGATTGTCTAGACCACCTGTAACTTTTCTGCTCTGGGAATTAAAATTAATGCTGTTTTCTTTGAGACAAGACCATTTTATATTTGTAACTGTCTTATAATTTTATTCTTTTTACGTAATTTTTCTTTTTTTATTTCCCTATATTCATTTACTCCAAGTGAAGTTTGACATTATGTACCTTCATATTTTCTCTCTGCCTACATCTCTTTCTTTCTATTTCTGCAGACACTGATTTTAACTTTGCTTCTCCTTTAATGACTGTTACCTCACAGGCCTTTTGTTACTAAGGTTCATCAGTCCAGCAAAATTGATGCATTTTTTTTTTTATTATTTCTCTGCAGTTTAATTTTTCCTAAGACAGGCTGTTGAACTTTCACTCAATCTCCTATCTGGGGAAAAAGTGAATTTATATTTATTTTCTCTTTCCTGTCCACAACAGCTTGCCATTTATGTGCATTTTCCTATCTTTATTTTATTCCTTCCTTCCTTCCTTCCTTCCTTCCTTCCTTCAGAATTCCTTCCTTTTTCCCTATTGCATAGAACACAACTTTGCCCCAAGAATATATTCACTCTCTCCAACAGTTAGCACTCATTTGGCTCTCAGCTCCAGACACGAACATTTTCCTGTTCAATATTCATGTCACGCTGCTATAGTAGTAACTTTCAATGAAAGTGTAAGGAAAGCATTAACTGGAACATATTAACTTTATGACATGTTGTTATATGAAAGTAAAGCAATTAAATATTATCATGACTGTATTCTCTCAAATTGCAACTCTCAAGCAGATGCTTTACTGCACTCAATCCCTTTATACTTCACTGTCATGGAATTAAAAGCAGTTTTTAAAATGGGAGTTGTGTAACATATAAAAAGGATTATGATGAAGTTTAAAATGTCAATTTATGGACAGTTATCTTGGTAAGTAACAATGATGAATTTTTCAAGTGTGTTCATTGATTACATCACTCTCACCTAACCTCAGAAGTCCCCGCAGCAGGAAAAAAACTACAAAGTCTGGTAAGAATCTACTTTATTTCAAAAGGAGATAGCTACATGCAGTACAATATCAAAGAGGCNAAAGTGAATTTATATTTATTTTCTCTTTCCTGTCCACAACAGCTTGCCATTTATGTGCATTTTCCTATCTTTATTNGTAACTTTCAATGAAAGTGTAAGGAAAGCATTAACTGGAACATATTAACTTTATGACATGTTGTTATATGAAAGTAAAGCAATTAAATATTATCATGACTGTATTCTCTCAAATTGCAACTCTCAAGCAGATGCTTTACTGCACTCAATCCCTTTATACTTCACTGTCATGGAATTAAAAGCAGTTTTTAAAATGGGAGTTGTGTAACATATAAAAAGGATTATGATGAAGTTTAAAATGTCAATTTATGGACAGTTATCTTGGTAAGTAACAATGATGAATTTTTCAAGTGTGTTCATTGATTACATCACTCTCACCTAACCTCAGAAGTCCCCGCAGCAGGAAAAAAACTACAAAGTCTGGTAAGAATCTACTTTATTTCAAAAGGAGATAGCTACATGCAGTACAATATCAAAGAGGCTTTGTTTTGGGTTTTGGGGTTTTTTTTATACAATCCACTCCTAAAGATTTTTGTGTAGTAAGTGTGTTTCCATTTCCTGTGTGCATTTGGCTAAACTAAACAGCACTTCAGGCAAAGGAGATCCCTTCCCGGAATTGTAAAAGGAGATACAAGAGGTTATTTTTAATAAATGATGTATTCAGATTGTCTGGTCTTGGTATTTAAATATCCAACTTTACCTTATATTTAGTGTAGGCCATTTAGAGAAAAACTTTATAATAGTAAAAAAGGTAATTTACAGTAAAAGAAAGGCTCCAGAGGCTGAATCAACCTACTAGTAAGTTTGTCCCATTTACATCATATGTTTTCTTCTGGTTCCAACACTGTGTATTTAAAATTGCTCCCCTAATACTTTAAAAATGTCTAATTTCCAGAAATAAATTCAGAAAAGTTGGAATTATTTTCACGTAAATGGAAGGCAAAGTAGGTAGCTGCAATCAAGTCCTTTGAGAGCTTATTACTATAACAGCTAGGGATAATTGAAGCCCTGACAAATTTGAAAATGATCAGCCTGTTTTACTCACGTTCCTGACAAAATGATAGTATTTTAACTTTACTGAAAGAAGAAACTTACTTTGTTTTTTCTTTAATTGAAAATAGACTTTGTGAAGTATATCATCTTAATTTCTGGTTCTCAGCTAAGGTTTAAAATAACCTTTCATTCATTTGTCAATGTGTGTACATACTGACATGTTTCCCAATTTAACTGAAGAGAAAAAGCAATTTACAGCACATTTAGCACAGAAAAGGAGGAGAGCTTTACAGGTCAAATGGCATTAGAGATAACTTATAAAAAAAAAAAAAGAAGTAGAAATCACACATAGCTAGGAATTTATGTAGAAATTGAAGTTTATTAGTGAACTCAAGGATAAACACTTCTCTTTTTTTTTCTTTCCTTTTTTTCTTTTATTTTCCACTTGAACATCAAAGATTAAATACTGTCTGGATGATACAATGCACCAGAAGTCTAATCAGTCCACTGAGTCTGTGATTGAAAAACAGAATGGAATTTCTTTGTTGCAGTTATTAGAAAGTTGAAGCTGACAAATGGGGAGACCTTTTTCTGTTACGTGTTTTGCTACTTCAAAGAGCAAGATCATCTGCAGACATGCATAATCTTTTTGTGTATTAAAATAAGGCTGCAACTTATTGACATGGCAATTCCTCATTATGAGTCTAAGAGTTAATAATATATGTATGGAAGACATGTTGAAACCAGGAAGAGATAGTATTATTCAGCAGTTCAATAAATACATTTTTATTTTCTGGCTTTTTCTTGATCTTGACTGAAAAAAGCAACCCTCTTCAGAAAATTGTTATGATGTGAATGATTCTCTGAATTAGGTCTACATGGGAAAAAAAGGCCAAAAAAATTGAGCAAGTGTTTAATTCTAAAACATTAAAAATAAAACTCAATGTAAAATTTAACAAGAAGCATAATTATTTTAGTAATTGAAAAAAAACATGTGTGGTAGGTATACAAAAGGACTTAGCTGGGGTTTTTTGGCAGAAGAGTTCAAACACTTTAATGTTAAAACGTTGTGTTTAGACTCTACTTAAACATGGAGTTACTAAGTACCTGTACACTTTTAAATTCACCCAGCTGTATGTTTTCTGAGTTATGACTCAGAGCTTGGGTATATTTAACTGCCAGGTTTGTATTTCATTCACATACTGGAAGGTGGGCTATTTCTCTTGATTTTTAGCATCTGACATAGCAGATATTCTCAGCGCATACTTTCTTGGAAACTGTACAAATAAAATACACTAATACATTTAAAAAGAACCACATTGCAGTACTATCAACACCCCAGTCTACTTTTACATTTTTTGCATTTTTAATCTATAGGTAGATGATGGGATTAACACAAACATTTCCTCAATAGCAGGAATTTTGCTGAAATTAAGAGTCAAGAACATTAGCTGTCGACCATTATTCACCCAGCAGTCTTTAATCCAGGCCCCAGAGCCAAAAGCACATCCACAGCCAATTGACCAGGACTGATGTGAGATATGACTTGATTCTGCCTTTTTTAGATCATGTGGTGAGAATGGGTGCAGATTGAGGTAGCTTCTGTAATGTTGTATCTGTGCTGCTCTGCTTTGGCAGCATGAGTTCTTGATTCATTAATTCAACGGCTTGTTGAAGCTTTCCATATAAACAATGTAGAATGTTTCTTAAATATCTGCACTATGAGAGTCCTTCCAAAGTGCAGCCTTTGAAAATAATGTGATAAGTGTAGTCTCCTGCTTATTCCAGTTTAGGTATTAAATGCACATTTTTTTTAAACACAGAACTTGAATATGGATTTCAATGCAAAAACCCCTCCTATATTTGGTACCTCTCCTTAATCTGTATTTATTTCTATAAATATTGGACCACATATGTACCCTGTTAGTAATTTTAGATCGTGAATAGAGTGATGCCATTTTAAAAGCAATTCCATCTGTTCTTAAATGCACCAAAAAATGAAAACTCATGAAAAAACCCCAAACCAAAAAAGCCCTCAGAATGAATCTGAAGAAAACACAGAAACATCCAAATTTCATATGTAAGAATTAAACTGTATCCCGAACAGGCTGCTTTGGTCTGAAATTCTTCCAAACACTGGGACAAAAAAAAAAGAAAAAAAAAAAAGAAAAAAAAAGCAGCAAGCCCTATTCAGAATTTAAAAAAAAAAAGAAAAAAGAATTATTATGAATGTTACGAATGTTTTGACAGTAAGTAGAGCTATTTTATCACTCAATACTTTCAAACTGCTTTAAAATTTTAGACAAAATAATAATTTGGTGGAACAGTCCATTCAAATAATTTTTACCCTTCGTAGACCTTAATCAGTTTGCCACACAAAAGACTGAGGACAATCCATTGTTTGGAAAGAACTTCTGTTTATAAAGAATGCCTTACACTAAGTTACCTTTAATGTTTCTAGGTTAACTTTGACCCATTTAAAAAAATTAAGTCTCTTCTCCTGCTAAGATTTTTATATATACTCAAGCACAGATTTACTATTGTAACATTTATTCTGAGCAGTAACTGAATCTCTAAAAGCTAGCATGGTTGAAATATTACCCAGGTCACCTCATCCTCGTGTTTTAGGATTCTCAGTTCAACCTAAAGGCAACTAGATTCACTTAAATAAACAATATGGGGCAAAAATGCACCACAGCTCCCCTGCTGTGCTGGCTGTGGCTGATGTGGCATGCTGGTCCTTCAGGTATTTTTCAATAACTCCCAGAACAATCTTCTGCATAACCTTAGCGGACACTGAAGTGAGATTAACAGGCCTGTAGCTTCCAGGATCATCATTCTTGCACTTATTGAAAACTGGGACAACCTTGGCCAGCTTCCAGTCAACGGAGACCTCTCCAGATTGTCAAGATCATTCAAAAATCATCAAGAGGCCTCACAATAATGTCAGCTTTTTGAGCATTCTCAGATGAAGCCATCAGCCCCCCCATAGATTTATAGTGATCCAGCTGAAGGAGCAGATACTTCACAATTTCAGAGTCAACTGGGTTGACTCACAGTCTCACAGTCATGGCCCTTCAGTTTAGGGCACTGGGACTCCCTAAGCCTGTCATCAGTCCTGAAGACAGAGGCAAAGAAAGCATTAAGCATCTTCACTTTGTCTATGTCCCCCGTCCCTTTAATGAGTTGATTTCATTTCTGCCACTGTCTTGCTCTGTAAAACCCTAGGAACCCCAACTGAGTCCAAAACTTGTTAAAATGTACTCATCTGCAGGCAGATATGAAACCTACCTCATGATATTTAGTCTGCTGTAAAAAACGAGATAATGGCAGGATGTCTTCATGTATATCTACAATAAATCCTAACAAAGAAATGCTTCTGCAGCACTATCAGCTCTAAATTGTTTGCTTTTTTGTCAGTAGTATTTTTTAAATAGCACATGTTAATTCCCTGGTTGCGGAATGTGTGATCTATTCGCCTTTGTCCTGCAGTACTCAGCATTTTGCTTTGAGAATTGACCCATTTATTGCAGAGACAGCTTGTTTCAGTCAGTGATTTACCCTTCTATGACTTTTATTGTGATATCTATGTTTAATTGTGTAGTTTCTTTCATCCTCTACTTGCTAACAAGAGCATTTTTGAAGCATGATTTTCACTAGCCTTGGAGGTATTTGTCAGGATTTGCAGAGCAATCCTCTGTGTTTGTGGCCTTTCATGTAATGCAAAGTGTTATCACTAACTGGGATATTCAAATATGTATGACAGCTACATTTCAGGTTTGTAGAAGGATGGGTCTGCAGTTTCACAAGGCATCTTGCATTTCCCCTTCAAAACAACCTTTTATGCACGGGTCAAAGAATTCTTTAAACTTTGGATAACATAGCCTAGAATTATTTCCCATTCTCGTGCATACTTTAGAGGTTCCTGGATCTTAAAATGTGTAGGATTTCAAACATACAATGTCTTTACATTGCAATTTGCTATAACAAGGAAAAAAGATTTACACAGGCTCAGACTGACAGAGGTGGGAGGGACTGTGGAGACTTTATTTCACTTTCACAAAGTGTTTTATTTCTCAAAACAGGTAATAGAAATACGGCATAAGGAAGTGATAGTGAGAGGAAAAATTCTAATTTTCTGGGCTTGGTCAAATGTCTTGTGGCATTGAGTGTTACCTTTGTTGCTGAAAACTGCTGAATGAAACATCTACTCCTTACTGATCTCCTTAGTTGCACGATCCAGAAACTTGATGAGAAAAGCATCCAAAATGTTGCCTTGTTTTAGCACTGAAAGAGATCTCTAGGAATTGAAGCAAGTTTAAAAGACCATTTATTTCTAGAAGAAGGAAGCAAAAGACCAGATATTCACCTTGGCTGCTGCTAAGAGACCTTCCCTCCTGTTTCACCTTCATTTAAATAGCTGAGAAGACCAACTGCAAGAAGAATTGCTTCAATCAGAAAGTCTGTTTTTAAATAATTTCATTTTTCAGATACAGAAACACTAAGGATACCATCAACACACAACACAAGTTTACAGGGAGACTGAGAAAGTTCTTTCAGTCTTGCATGAGAAAGGGCAGAGCAGCCTTGGACTGACTGCCCACAGAAGAGCATTTCCACAGGATACACAGAAATGCAGTGGCTGGAAGGAGAGGAGAGAGAAGAGCTGCAGCAGAGCTAAGCTGCAGTAATGTAAGGAGCTGACTGAAGTGGTGGCTTCAGTTAATATTCACTTGAGACCTGAGGCAGAAACTGAACGTCTGCTTTATTTAATATGAAAAGGGAACATACTGAAGTAATAGCTTTTAATTGAAAAGTAAAAATCACTAAAATGACAAAACAGTAAGTCTTGCAGTCTTAGTTGATTACAGTGAATCCTTCTTGAGAGAGATGATAGCAGTTGGAGCAGCCCAATAAACAGAGGGATAGATAAAATCTGCTAAATTTACTGGACCGAGATGAAATTTGGAGATAAGAATTAATAGAATTTTAAGTATTTTGAATTTTAATTTTAAATATTTTTGCTTAAACCAAAATAATTTGATCTTGAATTGTAAATATCAGAATCAAGTAGATGAAGATATACAGGCTATGACAGTCAGCAAGCCAGGGCATCAGATGACACATAGAAATAAAGGTGCAAAGAATTCTTTGCACGTGGCAGAGTTTGCATGGGTTGGTGAGTACCTATAGAGCACAGTGTGGGTAAAGAGAAGGACTGCTGTGGAGCGTGGTGAAATGTAGTATTTTCACTTTTACTTTCAACTCTCCGGTGGAATATAAGAATGAGCTATGCTTGAATACAGAACTCTACTGTTATGGAATATTATTCAGATTGGTTATAAAAGCTTCACCTTACAAAAATGCTACTTTCACTTGAATGGTAAAGTTTGAATACATTTCCCAGCCTTTAGAAAGCAGCCACTAAACCAAATCTAAAGATGAAACTGAGCAAATGACACAAAATTCCATTAGTTAAAAAAGTCCCTATGCCGTACAGCAGACAAAGCAAAATAAATAAGCAATGCAGTGGGTAATTGACTAGATTTGGGGAGTCAGGACAAAGGAGAAACACCATTCTGTGCAGAAACACCAAGAATTGGTAGTCTGACAGAAAAGATGTATCTATTGTGGACAAAAAAAAAAAAGAAGCATTTGTATGGTGTAGGACACATGAATGGAGAAGAGGTCTGTGAACACACGGCAATGTTTCATCTGGAGAGAGTCCATTTCATCAAATTGCTTTTTCAAGTTGCCCTGTAGAAAGATTATCACAGAGAAAGAGCACAAAATAGCACAGCTGGGATGAAAGTTAACCTAGCAAAGAATAAAGATTTCTTTTTCTCTTTTTGCAGCCAGACTGCATCACCAACTTGTTTGCTACCCTATACTGCAAAGGTACCACCTTAAAATCATCTGCCTGAATTCTAAAACCATTGCCCTAACAATACTGCTTTGCAAGATGCACAGCTCAAATCTCAATAAGAGATGCTGGCAGAAATGCTAAGAGAAGTCTTGGTGTGAGATATGTCCAGCTCTAAATTGTCCATTCTATGATTCAGAGAAAGGTGATGCTAAATCCCATTTGCAATGGTGGGGTTAAAGCAGGCTAACACACAGGTCCTTATGAAGCTGAGTGCCAATACACTTGCACTAAGAGATACTGCCATAACATACTATAAAATATGAAAGCCATTGATTTGGGGGAAAAAAACTAGAACTCATCATAAATATTACATTGTTATTGACAAAAAGGATTCTTAAGCTCTTCCTTATTCTGAGGGCACAGAAGGTTTTTGTGCTCTGTACCAGAGTTTGGGCTGGTTGGACTTACCTCACTATACCTCGCTATAAAGCCATTTCCAGTCACTGTCAGGGCAGGATTGACATAGCATGCTACATCTCTCTTCTATCTCCTCTTCCCACTGCTTGGCATCTTTTTATTTTGAGGCAAGGACATGGAGATGAAGTACAGACCTAGATGTGGCACATGTGTGTTTTGCATTGTGGAAATTCTCCACTGACAGCACAGAATCAGACTACAGCACCTTGAAGCAGCTGAGAAAAATAATTTCAAGTGACCTGTTTCTGGGCACAAATCTAGATTAATCATATGCCTTTCCCTAGCCTAAGGCCAACAAACACTTTCCCACTCTCCAGTCAGACAAAATAGGTATGTGAAAATTAATTATCAAAATTATGCCCAGGTAAGTTATGATTTCCTGTTCAGGCA
The DNA here is from genome assembly GCA_013396755.1 of Sclerurus mexicanus. Taxonomy (NCBI): domain Eukaryota; kingdom Metazoa; phylum Chordata; class Aves; order Passeriformes; family Furnariidae; genus Sclerurus; species Sclerurus mexicanus. Next base: position 51,529 of record VWZF01001795.1, on the reverse strand, counting down.
TTTCAGACTCAGATTTGTCTCTTCCTCCATAATTCTGTAATTTGAGAATATTGACAGCTTGTGACTTAAAGCACTTTACAAGTCTGTGTCTATACATAAAGAATTTCTTTTCACTTCACAAGATTTTTTATTCAGTCAGGGCTGAACCAATCATTCCAAAAACAAATATTCCTTTTGCTTTAATGTTAAAGTTCACAGTCTGTCATAAGCTTGGTAAATCAAATTTACTTTCCATAGCATTTCTCTGAAGCATAAAAATAGTTATTATGCTATTTGTTTCTATGAAAAATAGCTAATTTTTATTTTGTGATGTAATTTCCTTTAAAGAGCATTAAAAAATAAAGCTGTCTAAGCAAAAGCAAAAAGGTCCCTGCCTTTTATTTAATATATATTTTTAACAATCAAAAGAATAAGTCTCTGAAATTGATACAGTGTTTATATTTTCTCATATGAAAAAGACTTAACATTGAAAAGCTTCTAAAGGACTTCTATAACTGTGACTGGTCAAGATTTTGTATGCTTTTCTTGAGTCATCAAAATATGGTAAAAATTACTTCCCTCAGTACTGTCTTTTAGAAATTACAAGTAATAGGATTATATTTTTACTGCAATTTCTATGAGATACATTTTCACAATTTTTTAAACTTTCTAGTCTAAGAGATTTAATGAAATATATTAAGTAAAATTTCTTGATATGCTTTTGTTACCCTTACTGTCTGCTTATCTTGAGTATAGTACTGGAAGTTGGGTGGGCTGAGTGATAACCTAACCCTTCTAAGTTAATCAAAATTTAACATCAACTTCAGCAGATTCAGAACCTCGGACTTAGATCTGCTTCACGTCTGCCCACTGACCTGGATGACATATGGGAAATGTAATTTCCTTGTGGGTTTTTCTTACCCTGGTTGGTGTCCTTTGTGTGGACTGCAATTTCTGATGCAGGCTTTCCCATGTGAATTTAAATACCTAGGACCCTGATCATCTGTGACTGGAATACCAAATCCTATTTTGCAGAGAAATAAAAGAAAAAACTACATGGACATTTTGCATTTTAGAGAATGATTTTCCTTGAAGAGGATACTACTTACAGGCCTTCTTAGAATCCGGTAGATGGGGGGTTTGTCCTGTTTTAAGTGTTGGGCCATATTGTAAACCACTTTGTCTTACTTGTACTGCAAAACTGTCACTGAAAGCAGTCTCTAAAAATGAACTTGATCACAGCAATGCAGACTGAGAACACAGCTTCACTAACAATTTACCACAAAGAGGGTATATACTGTGAGCTTACAGCATCTGTTATTTGTTAGGCAGTAAGAGTTTGCACACTTGTTTTTGTCTGCAGCAAATATGAGATTATGTTAAAGTATCTTAGCTGTCAACAAAAAGGACTTGCTTGTTCATCTGCCCATACAAGGTCTATAAGTTGCTCTGAAGACAATCAAAAATCCTTTTTTCAACAGGGATTTGGGTCCAAATCCTTTGTATTCCAGGTGAGTGCAGAACAGGCTAAATTACTGGTAGGTCTGACCTTTTCCAATGACTAGAAATTCAGTTTTGGACATAAGAAGATTTCTTTTTCTTGGACCCTATAAAGGTGCCATTAAAGGGCTGTTGAATTATACTTTTCTATTTGGAAAAAAAAAAACTAAGGAAAAAAAGATTTCAACAAGATGTAGCCAAATTCAACAAATCTGTAACTGTCAAAGAGATATGTAAGACAATATAGTTGAAGGCATATAGTTTGCATGACTTTATCAAAAACAAAGCAATAAAAGCCAGGCAATTTTGTAGTATCTAACAATATAGTTTAGCCACCATTAAATTAAGCAGAATTAAAAATAGGAATAATAAAAATGGGAATTAGTTCCCAAAGATTGAGTGGCTCCTGCTGCGGTTTGAATTCAGACAAAAAGCTTCTTTCCCCATCTTCAAATCTATATAGCCTAGGTGGGTATCCTGCTGGAAACTTTTAGTAAAATGACGGTTCTCACTGGGAGGCCATTCGCTGTTATTAAAATATAATAAAACCTCACAAATCCACCATTTAGCTTCTCAGAAAATCTCTTTCCAGCTCTCAGACATGGAAAATTCATGAAGTAATTTCTAATAATTTCACTACAACGTGTTTAGGAAATACATTTTCTCTGCATGCAGTAATGAGTTACGAAGTGTTATAAATAGATGAAACTAAACACAGCCTTCAAATAAAGGAAACTACCATTTAATGTTGTACCTCTCTTGCTTTTACAACCACAGTTACTCACTTGGAAAAAAAACCCAACATGCAAGCTCCCCATTAATAGATGTAAAGCAAGTACTATTACGACTTTGAGATATTTTCTTAAACTAAATTTCTGCAGTAACAATTGAAGAGCAGACTGGTAGCAGGTGTGCTGACAACATGCCTTAACCATGATTAATCACACTGTTCCCTGTCCTGTGTTTGCCTACTGCCTCTTAACAGAAAGCAGTACCTAAAATTTCAGGCAGACCCAACCAACGTTGCCTTGGAGTAGGAACCGTGGTGCTGCATTTTGTGCATGGGTCTGGGTTGAGTGGAAACCTAAGTTCACCTTGCTGTGATTCCAGGTTCTTCAGCTCTAGAAGCTTGCCTAAAGCATAGAGGAACAAAACCAACCCAGACTTTTTGTTCCACGTTAAATGAATTTGCAAGAATATAGACAACCTGCCTAAGTCTGATCTCACTTCCAATCTTGGAAGGGCTATTGAAAACACCACAGGACCAATACAGGGCATTGTGGTCCAACCCCAGGCAGTCACCATGCCCCACGCAGCTGCTCACTCACTCCCCCTCCAAGGGGACTGGGGAGAGAATTGGAAGGGTGAAAGCTGGAAAATTCACAGGTTGAGATAAAGGCAGTTCAACAGTGAATGCAAAAGCCATGCACACAAACAAAATGAAACAAGGAATTAATTCACTGTTTCCCATGGGCAAACAGGTGTTCAGCCAGTTCTAGGAGAGCACGGGCATTGCGCCCCACCATCACATGTAACAATCACTTAGGATGACAAGCACTATCACTCCAAATATCCCCTCCCTCCTTCTTCTTCTTCTCACTTTGTATACTGAGCATAATGTCATATGGTCTGGAATATCTCTTTGGTCAGTTTGGGTCACCTGTCCTGGCTGTGCCTCCTTCCGTCTTCCCACACGCACCTAACTTCCTTGCCAGCATGGCAGTATGAAAAGAAGAAAAGACCTTGGCTCTGTGTAATCCCTGCTCAGCAATAACAAAACCACCTTCTATTATCATCACTGTGTTCAGCACCAAGCCTAAACAAAGCCTCATATTAGCCACTGTGAAGAAAATTAACTCTAGTAAAAACTGGTACAGAGCAAAGTTTGGGGTCTTCCCGGTGCCCCATGAAGTAAGGAACTCTCCTGGATCACTGATCTGAAGCCACCTGAAAACAGAACAGAATCAACGCAGCTGAGTTAAACCTCATTTTAAACATAACCCCTAATCCCAATCCTACCTGTAACCCCTAGGCCCTAACACCTTAACCCTACCACCCTAACTCTAAATTGTAAGGGCCATAACCCTAATGCTAACAAACCTAACTTTAATCATAAATCCAACCCTGACCTCTCACCTGAAATTTAACTCTTAACACCTTAGAGGAGTCACTTTGGACCAAGATTTCACTGTAGGCATGAGCAAGAACAAAAAAAGTCAGAATTAATCCAGTGCTAATATACAGCCATGGTCTTTCTTGTCCTTTTCTTCTGCAATATGGACTATTCAATTAATATCACAAGGAGGTGTTCACAGTCCTTTGAAACTCTCACGAATATCCTATGACTCATAAGGAATGTCTCAGCAGGGCTGGACAATAGGGCAGGTTTTCTTGATTAATTCCCAACAGTCTTACCTGGGAACCTTTAAACCATTAGGGCTAGTTTCAAAGTCTGAAGGAAAAGGTACCTTGCTGCCTAATGAAGAGAGGAGTTGGAGGTTTGGTGTAACCAGAAAGAGGATTCCTTTCTGGAGTTGTAATTGTTTATCCAGTTATGTTTTAGATGTATTTGCAATTTACAAGTCGCTAAACTGCAAGGATGGAAATATGGCCAGAAAATTACTTAACTTTCCTTCGTTTGACTTAAAAGAAACATAAAAGCAAAAAGCAGATTCCTAGCTGAGTCATGTTTTATGTTCTAGAAAGATAAATTCTTCATTCAGAGTCCAAAACAGAATTGTATCTGAACAATGAAGTGAAGTTGGGGCTTGAACATAGGCTCAGGCACATTTAAGTAAGGGAGACAAGGACTTTGTTCTTGCAGGAAAAACAAAAAGCAGACAAAGCTGTATGCATTTCTTACCTTGGCTTATTCAGTCATGCTTCTCCATTTAAGTAGGTTCTTGTACCTCTTCTGGACTCTCAACTTTTTCTCCCATTTCTATTATTGGACCACATATAGCTGTTTCCCTTTCTCCCAGCTGCCAAGCCCTTAATCCTTTCATCCTCATCCTTCTTCTATATCTACCTCTTCTTTCTTTCTCTTCTGTTAGTTTCCCAGTGTTCTCTAACCCTTATTTCTGTTCTCTACTTTTTCTATTCATCCCAATTAAAAAAATACAAGTTTACTATTTTCCCTAAGGGCAGATTGTCTTGAGCCTCAGTGAAAAGAATATGGGAGGTACTGCAGCTCATCATTATCAAATTTCACACATACAATCCCTATGAATGCAATAGCCATTTTGATTTAAAGTAGTGAGGTTTTAGCCCTCCTGAAAGGCATACTAGCTGAGAGCCATCTTGAGTTAGCATAAAATTTTATAACCAATTTTTATAGCCAATATTTTGGGACTTTTGCCATATCCCATATCACAAAAGCAATGATACAAAAACAGAACCTTCTTTGAAATTGGTCCCTACCTGCATGATCACTCTGCTTGAAATGTGGACGTAGTTTATATTTTACTACAATATAAAAGTGTGCATGGATCAGAGAAGTCTGCAACACAATAAACACAACAGTGTATGCCCCCAAATGAAACATCCTTCCTTTCTGTTACACTGCAACTTTATCTGGGCACCTCTGCATTGGCTAAATACACTACTGCACAAAAGAACATAAAATATGTCTTCATCATATGCTCCCTTCCAATCACACACACAAAAGAAATGGTTGAGAAATTCAGGTAAGCTTAGCTTAACTGTCTTTGTTGTTATGCAAGGCAATTGCAAGCACTAAGCCATCATTGCATGTCACTAACAAAAATGAAAGGGGAGGTGAATCTGAATATAGATTCTGACCTGCTTTTTGTGTCTCTGAACATCAAGAGAAATTTAATCACAACCAACCCAAACCTTTACACCTATATAGTGGAGTAAGTATACAAAAATGCAGCTCAGTGCACAATCTTTAATTCTGTTGCCTATAAAGCTGAAGTATTTGAAATACTGCTGTTTGGAATGCCAGTAATTTTAAAAATGTAATATTAGACTTAGATGGTATTTCAAAGAGAAATACATTTTAATGAAAGCATGCATAGATGATGACAAAGAGAAGCATAGAAAATATTCAAATTTGGGCTATAAGAGCAATTCTGCAAAATTTTAGTGTTCTGTGCACATTAACACTCAGTAACAATGGGGATGTCTGGTGCCTTTTCTTGAGCCATTAGTGAAAATATTGAAGGATATTGATGCCTGCATGACATCAGATCTAAGTAGAATAGTACTTAAAGATTTCACAAAGCTTAATTCATAGTCTTGATGGTTTGTTTTTTTTTTTACGACAAAATCTGCATAATTAATACTATTAAGCACATTCCATAGAACTAAATCAGAACTAAAACTGGTAAGCAAGTGCAAGAAGGGAGCATCAGCCATGCCTATTCCTGAAACAAAAACATATACAAACACATGACCATTGCAAAAATATTGATTCCACATTTTGTTAAAAATTACTATATAGGAATCAGGAATTTCTGTTTGCTGTGATCTGAGAGATTTGCATTAAAATGATATATTAAAAAAATATTTAGAAGGGACATGAAAAATTTATCTCATACATCCTTCCTCCTTGATTTAAAAATCCTGAGATTCCTAAAGACTACCATTGATGGAAATGCTACAGCTTCTCTGGGAAATCTCTTCTAGTGTTTCTTTATCCACAGTGATAAAAAAAGGCTGAAGTAATTCAGAAAATATTTCTGGGCACCCACAAACCACATGAAATATTCTTAATGCAAGAAGAACTTTATATGGAAATATGCACTAACAAATGTAAATGTTTCAAGTTTCTAGCTACTTTCTTCAGCATTAAATGCAGCCTTTCAAGAACTCTTTGCCGTAGGAACTAATTAGCACTCTGAAATTTGAAATGCCTAAATGCATGATTATTTGTATTATTCACATTTTTGCTCCTCCAGGAGTCATCATGAAAGACACTTTACTGTCATCACCAGCTGCCATGAAATAGGATTTACTGAACATGTTTCTGAGTTCACAGAGCTAAACCATTCCTCTAATTCATGTAAAATAAACCATACTATTTGATATAAATGCTATTCATTATTTAAATATCATTAGACTGTATGAGAAAGAGGAAATAATTTCAAGGCATAATTTAGATAGCTTGTTAGAGTTATGAAGTGTTTTTGATGGGTGGTTTTCTCCCTATTTTAGTCAAGTGTAAACTGAGCATTTTACATTCTAGTAACTGAATAAAAGTTTGAGAGTCTTGATGGTTTGGTAACTGAAGTCACTTTTTTTGGCCTCTCTGGGTGGTGGAGGTCAGAATCAGTCAGACTGGTGAACAGGGAGAAAAGTGCACTGGTGGGCAAGGTACATCCTGACCATCATCGCCATCAGTTCTCAAGTCTCTTGGATGCAGGAAGAGATTCCTCGTGTGGGGTGAGGATTAGTTCCTATGAAGGAGCAGAGGAGCTGGGTTTTAACCTCCAGGGAGGAGGAAGTGCAGCAGAAGGTGGGGAAGGAGATGGTGAAGGCACACTGCTCTCTGATTGAGCACATGGCCTGGTAGAGGGCTGCTGGAGTTGATTGTGTACTCTGCCAGTGATAGCTCTGGGTGGAACCCATTAAAACCACCTCTGAAGGTGAGTGAATGAGGGGTCCTTTGTATACATTTTCAACACCTATTGCTGATGAGTCCATATAACTACAAAAATAATCTAATATACAGAAATTATGCATTGCATAAAAAATAGTATTGTATATATTCAACCACTGATGGAATTCTAACTGTTGAGCTGAATGTGTAATACAGTTTTACAATCATATTAAATAGGGTTTTGCGTTGAATCCATTCTTTTTCCAGAAAAGAATGTATGACAGAAATTATAGTATAATTATACTATAATTTGAATTTCACTCTCAGAGATAGAATGGGTTTTTCTCCTTTTGCTGCTGATGCCTTTTAGAGGTTACTTTCTGACACTAGGTTTTCAGAGGCATAGCAGAGAACAGCACAGAAAGCGTAGCTTGATCTGGTTTGTGAGGAAGGAAATTGCAGTTTCTATTCCATTCCACCGAAGTTGAATTAAACCTTTCCTATTGCACAAAACTGATTTTCAGAACATAACAACTATTATCAGCCTTGACACTCTCAACAGCTTCTCTAACCTTTCTTCACTTCTAATGCCTGTGAGGGAGTACTCCCTTGGGATGGGAAGACCTGTACTTATCACCAAATTTGCTTGCCTCTTTCTTTGAAATGTCTGTTACTGAACAGTTCTGGAGACAAGATACCAGACCAAATAGACCCAGGGAAGGTTCTGTCATCCCATGAGTTCCCACTCTTAAACTAAGCTAGGAAAAGGAAGTCACACTAGATTTGTCACAAAGCCTTCCTGGATCCCCGTGGGAGAAGAGTGGTGTTGGTCTTGCCTTCTCCGCAAACGCAAACTTAAGAGCTGTGGGCAGCTCCCTGTCACTCAGAATAAGCACGGTTCCAGGCAGCCCAGTCACTCTGAATAGGGCGAAACAATACTGAGAAAAGCGGATATAGCTAATAATTTCTGTTTTTCATGTTCCGCTATGTATTTTAAAGTGTTATTTTGTTTGTGTTTGGGGTTTTTTTTTCGTTTCGGAGCTCAGGGTGGGTTGCTTTTTTTGGTGCACTTCAAAGAAACCCTCCCAGCAGAAGCTGGGAAGCAAACGGCCACGCTGAGACCCTGAGAGCGACACAGGACGCGGGGGAGCGGGGGACACGGGCGGCGGATTTGGCTCTGGGACTGTCGGCGGGTGCGTGTGAGGGCACAGCACCGCTCCCCTCCCGCATCCCGCATCTCCTGCCGGGGCCGGGGATGCTGCCGAGGCGCTCCAACACTGGGAAAAACCTCCAGCGCCCTTTCCAAGCCCCAACTGCCCACCGCGGAGGACGAGAGGGAGGGAAAAACCCAACTAAACCCGAACAAAACCTTCTTGAAATAAAGCGCGCCCCTTTCCACCCCCACTCTCGCTGTAACTTTCCAACGCCCAAACCACGGCGGGACCGCGGCGTGCCAGGGGCGGAACGCCCTCCCCCAAACACAGCGACAAGGGGGAGCACCCCATCCCTCGCTGCCTCTCCCGACGCCGCCTGCATCCCGCTGGCAGCGGTANCCCGCTGGCAGCGGTACCCGAGGAGCCGCCCCCGCCGGGCGCGCATTGGCCGCGCTCCGCCCGCGCCCGCCCCATCGGGGGCGGCTCCGCGACCAGCGGGGCTGGAGCGAGACCAGGAGCAGGAGCCGTAGCCGGGTTCTGCTTTGCTCCTGGGCTCGGCTGACGAGCAGCAGCAGCAGCAGAAGCGACAGCAGCAGGAGAAGAAGCAGCCGGACTCGTCCCCCCGGCTCAAGGCGCGCTGAGCCGCCCTCTGCAAGCCCGGCTGCTGCGCAGGGCAGGGCAGGGAGAAAGAGAGGAAAAACTAAACGCCAAACAACCCCTCTCCAGCCTCTGCGCTCGCCCGGTTNTCCAGCCTCTGCGCTCTCCTGTTTTTATTTTTTTTTTAATTTTATTTTTTCGTCTTCTGCTGTAATTATTTCGGGGGAGGGGGAAAAAGAAAAAAACACACCCAGAAAAAGCATCGCCGTGTTTTTGGCAATTCGTGCCGCGTGTGGAGTTGTTTCCTGCACACCCCTGACAAACAAAGGAAAAGGGGGAGGGGGCCCGCGTTTCGCAGAAGACATGCGTTCCGTCAGGAAGAGATGGACTGTGTGCACCATAAGTCTCCTCCTCATCTTCTATAAGACGAAGGAAATTGCACGGACCGAGGAGCGCCAGGAGGCACCTCTCGCCGGGTAATCGCGGGGCGCGGCGCCGGGGAGGGCTCCCCTTGGGGGACGCAGCCGTGTGGCCGCCCCGGGGTGTCCCCCGCGTCCCCACCTGGGCCGGCAGGTGCCCCGGGCGGGGCGCTGTGCGGGGCGGAGGGGCCGTGCGGGACGGCTGGCGGGGCTCGGGGGCCGCGGGGTGCGAGCGAGGGGACCGGGGAAGGGAGGCCGGGAGGGGCTGCCCTGGTGCTCGGGTTGCGGCCGCCGCTGCATCTCCCGACCGCGGGGAAGTTCACCTGTGCGCGGCTGCCCCCGGGTCCGGGGCTGCCGGAGGAGACGGGGACAGCCGCTGGTGCCTCGGTTCCTGCCTTGGGAACCTGTCGGCGGTGACCCCTGCCTCTGTGCTTGAAGTTTGCCTGGGAGCTCTGCATAACTTTCAGCGCTCCTTAGGGATGCTCGCTCTGGGAGAGTGCGGGTCATCCCGCGTAGGTGCGGAGGTTCCCCCATTGGAAACTCTGGTACCTCGCTGAGACCCTCTCTTACATACTTTCCCTCTCCTGCGTGTCTTCGACTGAAAACAAAAGGCGAAGATTCCCTTGTCATTTTTCTCTTTGCACCTTAGCTTTCTCTTTGTCGGTCGTTGTGTCTGTGCATGTGAATGCTCGTATTCCTCATTTCCCCCTGAAACTTGCAGCTGTCCTATGGAGATGTTGGGTTTTCAGCCAAGCTGGTTTCTCTTTGAAAGGGTGTAAGATTTCGTTTTCACTGGAGGGACGCATAAATGTCTTGGTCGCCTGATTAAATCAACAAAAGCTGAGTAGGGGTTTACACTTTCTGTTTGCCTGTGCAAATCGGCTGGGTGGAGAACGTAATTCACAGCAGATTTTCGTCCTCTCGCGTAAGCCCTTGCCTTAATTTGAGGAGGAGGCATTAAGAGGGTGCTAAGTACCCGTACAGGCCTGGAGGAAGCTGAGGCAATTAGAGCCTATTTAGTCCCCCCACTGGCCCCGGAGTTAAAGACAAAAAGCGCATCCCTCCTCCCTGGCCCTTGCCCAGGCCGGCAGGTGCGGGAGCGGGGCGCAGACAGCTGGGCACAGCTGGGCAGCAGTTGCCCCGGCACTGTGTGTGCAGTGTTTGCTTCCCTTGTTAATCAAGATTTTCACAACTTGCTGGTGTCTTTCCCTCTTGTTCCGCCTGGGTGTATCCCCAGTTTCTGTCACGAAGCTATCGGTAGACTTAGGAAATGTACGGAAGTTTAAAATTTTGGGGTCATAGGTGTGTGAAAACACACGTGAAAATGAAGGTGGGAGGCAGAACTGGCATTTAAGATACTCACGTTTCTCAGAATGTACTCCTTCCTGTCAGACTAGAGGTAGCTGCTAAACTTATTCTGAAATTATCATACACAAGTTTGCAAAGCCTCATCCAGCTTACTGCACATCATTTGGAACACTTTAAAAGGTACTAAAGTGAACTAATATTTTAATATTAAGTGAAAGAAGTGTATTTAGTCATAAATGTGCATGTTCTTAACCTTTAAAATGTAGCTGTAATGTACTTCGGCCAGGTCGTTCAGTGATACCTCTATTTCTTTGTTATCAGTGAGACTTCTTGTGCAGGATGATGCTACTCACTTTCACTCTTGAAATATTGTTTATGTTCACAGCCTGTTATCCCGTTCATTACTGTATGAAGCAGAAAAAAACCCCTAAGTACCTGCTGCCACTATTGATGATACACTTGCCTTGAACTAGGGGTTCATGACATTTGGTTATTTTTGACTGGCCATGTGGGCGAGCAAAGTCAGTTTTCCACGGGATATTTTACTTTCAGGAGTACCAGTAATGTAGAACTATGAATGTGTGAAGTGGCCCATTTTATGGTTATGAGTGACTCTGCAGGTAAATCCCAGATGGTCCAAAATGGACTATATGCAATTCCAAATTATAGGATAGACCTTAAACCAGCTGTGTGCTCTCATAGCAAAGTTTGCTGGGACAATAATTGTGAAGCACACCCTAATTCAAATAGACAGCAATGTCCCTTTAAAGGTTAAGCAAGTAATGTTACACGTATGTTGTGTGCAATGCAATGTTTCTTAAAAAGTGCCATCTTCTACTGATGTGGAATATGTTTGAAGGAAGTTATTTTATTTAATGAACTATCTTCAGGAGAAGAGATTGCTTATTATATTGGTCTGATTGGTCACCTGGGTTAGGTAAATCAGAGTGAAGGCTGACCCTGTCAGCTGTAAGTTGCTGTCACACTATAGCAGCTGTTTCAGTTACATCAGAGAGAATTTGCAGTGATTCTAGAAGATACAAAGTAACCCAAATTTATTTCAGTTATTTCCACAATGAAGCATTACCTGGAGAATTTTTTTTTCTGTTTATGTATTGTTTTATTTAATTTTCACTTAAAGCAATATTTAATAAACGAATGCCAATAAAAGGGAGAGGAGGATGTAAGTGAGCACGCTTGTGTTCATCGTAGTACTTGAACACAAACTGCCTGGGACCTTCTTTTAGCTCATAAGAACATAATTTAACACTGTTTTAATATACAGTCTATATAGCTGACTGAAGATGTAAATTGTGAAAATGGAAGAAAGCCACATTTCAAATGCTGTGGTGCTTTAAGTGTTGGCACTGTGTTTTGTTGCTAAGTTTTGTCAGCTGTCTCACCATTCAAACGATTGCTAAATAATATTTAACCCAGAATAAAACTAGAGTCATCTCTGAAGTAACTTTAGACTGAGAACTTTACTTGAATGTATTTTGGTAATTTTCCTTTAGATGCATACACTTAATGCATCTAAAAATATCTATACAGGAATATATATATAATAAATATTATTACAACAATTTTGGAAAAAATTTAGGGAAAATTTAATATAGCAAAAAGTATCAGTCACATTCTGTTTATTGAATTTAGGGACTTCTGCAGCATCCTCCCGTGCTCTTAAATTAGCGGGATTTGGATAATTTGCGTGCAGGTCTTGTACATAAAGTTGTAGGTTTTCGATAGGTGGCAGCCTTACCTCTGCATCGGTATCAGGGCTGCGGGTGTCGGCAGCGGGGGCGATGAGGCAGAAAGAGCTGTGAGTAGCCAGGACTGGTTTTGGTGAAGTGTTTCATATCGGTTTGTTAGTTCCAGGGGCTTTTGCAATGACAGAGCTTTTTAGAAATTACTGCACCTTACCAGTTTTCCTAATTTAGCTTAACTAATATCCCATTGCAGGTTAGCTTGAGTTTAGCCTGCTAGATAGTTTACCAAATATTTATGCTTTATATATACAGCAGTAATTTTGCTGTAGTTCTTACCAAGGGCCAGTATCCAATTATTTTAAGAACTTACAGCCACAGGAAAACAAGAGTCAAAAATTTCCTGGAAAGTTTAGAGTCTCACATCTTTTCTATTTTGCTGGTTGAAGGGCTGTGGTCAGAAGTTCTATTTGCAAGTTAAGTTACTGTTATTGTCAGTATTTCAGAACATAAGATAAAAAGATTTCTGTATGTTACTGTTCTGTATACTCCTGAGTTACAAGACATTCTACATGGCAGATATTATATTCAACAACTTTGATATATTTATGGTTAACAGCTGTTTTTGAACTCAGATGAATGTTGCTCTGGCACCTAAAAGGGAACAGTATGGAAAATAAAGGAAACATATGGAGATAAAAATGGATTTTACTCCTAACACCTTAAGTTGTGTTTGCAGTGTTTTGGATTCTCTCTCCCAATTGTGTGACCCTATTGACTAATAGAATTGCAACTCGTAACATTATGATAGCTCATCAGGTGTTCAGTGGTCATCACTCACAGCTTACTGTATTTTTTTTTTATTTTTTAAGATTACCTTACTAAAAGTTATGAATGTTATGAGACAGATGGAGAGGATGAGATAATTGAGTGGTTTGGATGTTTGCATACAGAAGTTCCAGGAAGTGCTGGAGAAATTTTGTGGGGTTTATGCCACTAAGTTCCAGAATTCCATGCATAAAAGTGTTTAAGCATCAACAGGATGCAAAAGAAATTTATTAGGCCAGTATTACATATTATAAGCAATTGCTGGGCAAAGGCTTGAAAGTTAACACTGAATTGTTAGTTTAGTACTAGAAATTTGAAATGTAAAAGTGCAGAATCTGCCTTGCAAACATAATGAAGTTTCATCCAAGTTCACAATTTGGAGTTTATTGTAGTTCTTTTGATGTCTATTTCATTGCAAATATAAACATATTGAAGCTCTTAATTTGCATATTCAACTATTACACATAGCTGTCCCATAGATTTTTTTTTTCACAGTTACAGATAATTGCTTATTTTTCTTGTGAATAAACGGATATATTGCTGATGCTTGGATTACTTAAAACTGGAGTTAGCTTTGGTGTAACTTTCTCTTTTCTATATTGCATTGCAGAGATGGTGAACTGAGTTTGAGTAGATCAATGATCAATAGCTCTGATAAGATAATTCGAAAGGGAGGCTCCTCAATCTTCCAGCACGCTGCAGAAGGTTGGAAAATCAATTCTTCTTTAGTAATGGAAATCAGGTGAGTGTCTTAAATAAAATGCAGTTCATTTCATATTGCCTATAATTCTTTTCATTCATGTTGGTTATATCTCCCCTGGTCTTGAAAACAGCAATTTGATTTACAGTTGCAGGTGGATATTTTATAATTGTATATATTTAGGTTTCAGCATCAAATGCAATTGCATTACACTAGACTTCAAAGTCGAGTCATTCATCATAAGAATTAATAAAATGTTTTCATCTGGCTGTGTCAGTCAGTATCTACATTATGCATGTCCACATTTAAGCTGGTGGCCTAGAACTCTTCCACAGTCAGCGGTGAGAAACTGGCACTTTCAGGACATGATTTCCTCTCATCCTAAGGGCTTGAAATAGAACAGCTGAAAGTACCCTGAACATACCAGTTTTTCTCCCTTAACCACTGAGGTTGCTTAGGCAGACAGCTTAGATAGAGGAGTCAAGAGCCAAGGCATCAAGTGCTGTGAATCCAACCCTGCCCATGGCTGGTCCACATCACAAGGTCAGATGCTGACAATATCCATGTCTTAGTTTCTTTCTTGAAGTCTGAAAGGCCAAGAGGAGCTTTGGGCTCCTGCTGAGGGGGCAACTCAGCAGCGGAGTTAGAGTGAGTGATAGTTCTGATGTGTGTCAGTATTCACAGCGGGTCTGTGCACCCTGGAGCCTGAGAGGAGAGCAAGCAGATGCCTCTTACTGTGCTGTGTCATACCTTCCCCATCTTCATCAGGAAGGTGGTCAGTGAAAGAAGCATATGGAGCATGGCTTGGCAGTATGGAGGACTAGGAGTGTCACATTCTGTGAAAAATGAGAGACAATAACTATTTTTAGCAACAATCACGTAGCAGACTAGACTTGATCTTCTGATGAATAGAAATTTGATCGATTTAAAATGTGGTTTCTATGTGATTTCCCTTTCTACTTTTTTTTTTTTTTTGCATATTTACAAACTCCTTAAACAGGAAAAGCATGGCTTCTCTGAATGAGGAACTTAGCTGTTTTTCTAATGACTAAGATTTTATGTCCCTAATTCTAACACATGAAGAAGATAAAGGTAGCTCAGAAATGTATGGAACTGTGGTAAAGGATTGATGTTCTGTAAGCCTTGTGCTATGATGGACTTAGTGCAGTCCCTCTGCAAAAGCTGAGGAGCAGCATAAAGCACGGAAAGCATAGCAGGGTTTGGGTAGGCAGCAAATTAGTGTTCTGGAGGATGTATCTGTGTCTCAGCTGCCTGGCAAGTGGTCTGTGAAGCATTCTGGACTCTCCACTCCTTGACTGCCTAGGCTAAGGGACCTCAGCCACCTGGCACCTGGGTTTCTTACCAATGAAGACCATGTGGTCACCTTAAAGTGCAGCTGAGGTGCAGTTAAGGAATGGAGTTTGTTTCAGTACTGTCATTCAGCCTGTTTGACCAGTGTATGGTTGTTCCATAAAGGGTAGTTTCTACTGCAGGGCAATCTAGGAAAGATAAGCAGAGTGTCAGTATCAGTGGTAGTATTTAAAATTTGTATGTGTATAACTTGACAATTTAAGTTGAAGAAATACTGAGCGTCTTCAGAAGAACATTGTTGAATCTGTGTGTCATAGGTTATGGGTTTGACAGTTGGAAGAAAACAGAATTTTCGCTTGTGAAATAAACTGATTTGGAATGAGTGACTACAAGTAGAGACAGATAACTATTCTCAGTAATTTTGTTGAAAAATTGAGTATCATATTTCGGAACCATGTAAAACCAATATACTTTGCTGCTCAAGCCAAACAACAAACAAATTAAAACATTACAGTAACTTTTTGATTAAAATTAGGAGAGAAAATAAAGCTTGGGTTACGCTAATTTTCCACCTGTTTCCAATGCAAAATATATCATTCAGACAAAGACGTAAAATGGGAGAGAATGCTTTAGGTTGGTTTTTTTTCAACCTGTTAGTACATGTGTGTCATTTCAATCTACTAAAATCGCAAGTTTCAAAATAATTTTTTTTTACTGTTGGCTGGAGTGGGAACTCATAGTTTTCTCATTTAATAAATTACTATTGTGCTTAAAGTACTATTGTACTTAAGTGGGATATGATAATGTGTTGGGCTTTTTTTTTTTTTCTAATTGTGCAGGGAAGGATTTAATTCTTTTTTTGTCTCACTAGGACAGTGAAGAAAAAAGTAACTCAAGCAGTAGAGGTTCCACTGTATCATAAGATTTTCTGTACAGTAGAGAGCATAAAGCTGAGGTTATTTGGATATCCACACTGCCAGTCTTGTTTTGAGATGAAATAGCTACCATCATGAACAGTGGGACACAGAGTAGGTGTCTTCACTGAATCAGTAAAAGATTTTAGATTAATCTGACCTAGGGCCAAAAGTTGACATGAACTGTATGAACGGAATCATTGCTACCAGCCAGTCATAGTCTTCCCAGAAATCCCCTTTGCTAGTGTGGCATAGCATATTCAGGTATGGTACTCAGCAATGAGGGAGGGACATTTGGGAAGCTTTTCACTGAGCAAGCCTCATGCAGCCCCTTCCGATATGTGTTTCAATCTGATACTGACTAAATGATGTTCATTCTCTCACTTTTACAGGTGGTTTTGCTATACACCTTTCTTCCCTGTTACAGCAGTAAGAAGGATTTTAGCTGTGTTTTTACACTTACACACCTTCCAGGACTAACCCCAAATGTGTCTAGCAAAGTCCTAGAGTGTTCTTGTGGTTTAACTAACTGTTCAGCCCTCCAAAGTAGATTACGTGCACTGTGTAGACCATGAAGATGATTCATGCTCTATTATTGCAACTGTTAACGTGAACAGGGGTAGGTGGTCTTGTGGTGTGAGGTTGGCCATAGGAAGTAACGGTAAGAGAGAAACAGAAAAAAAGCTAGTGCCTGTTGAATCATATATAAAAATGTATCACTTCTTAGCAGTGGAGAAATAATTTGTAACACCATTAGTGTACAGCATAAAGATACTTCATAAAACTTACAATCACCCATTAATGACAGCTACTTTGGTGTTGTACATCAGCTTGACACCCACATTAGAAATTTTAAAAGTAAGAAAGTGTTTGATAGTGAGTTTTGCTTTATGCAGGGACTGCTGGTCAGTACTATGGCGCACTTAGTTGGCTGGCGTATAGAACATTTTACTTTGCTATTTCCTTTGTTGACTGTGGGCATCATCTCTGACCATCTTATTTTTGCTCAGGTTAGTGACTAGTCTCTCAGCCTCAAAGGTCTTATGAATTCTTGGTGAGGCCAGGCTCAGATGGGAATCAAAGAATGAAAAAGCTCCTTTATCAGGACACCACATGGGAGGATGGAAAGCATTCACTGGGCTTCTGGTGCTCTGTGACTTTGCAGCCAGAAAAGGCATACTGTGGAGTGTAGCAGCCCTCTTGGGAAGGCAGCAGTCCTTTGGGGATATTAAGCAGGCATAAGAAGAAAGAGTTAGACTTTCTGTGATTGAGGAGGAAATTATGGGTGTTATTAATTATTTGAGACTGTGCCTTGCCAATCATAATTGGTCTGGTGGGAAAGTGATTTTTTCCAACTGATGTTACCTTCTGATTGCTGACAGCTGCTTTGAAGAATAATAATAATAGGATAATTCCTGTGCCTAAGGGGAAGAAGACTGCTTTCTTGGCTCCCTTTCCATCTGAGTAATTTCAGTCATGAAGAAGAGTATCCATCATCTGCTAATGTTTTATGTCTTAAGTCCTTTCTACTCTCTATAGCAATATAAAGGTTTTCCTTATGGTTATGGAAATAAGGAAACTTAGTTGTACTGGATGCCATAGTTTCAGAAAGGAGGGATTTGTCTGAGATGACACAAACCTATCTGGGGAAGAATTCCACACAGGGCTGATGACAGCACATCTGTGACCTGTGTGAAATGAACTACAGTCTAATATCTCAGTGTGTGATTTTTCTCCCACTTTTGATGAAATATGGGCACTTCAGTTGGAAAGAGTAGAAAGTTTTGAATTGCAGGAAGGCAAAATTATAAAAAAGTGCATTGAGGATGTATTTATCTCTGTGATGTAACAGAAAATTTCCTGTGAAAATTTTGTTTCATTTCACTGAGAAGTGAGAACTTGTTAGATGTTACATCTAAAGAAAAAAAAAAAAGGGCAGCTTCCTCCTTAGAAAGGTTCAAATTATTATCATTGTTTATCTTTCAAGTTGACATGAAACAGCTAGGATAAGTCCCTGAAGTGCAAGCAGTAAGTATTAAACTGGCAATGGAGCAGTACAAATGGTCTGAAGCTTTTGGAACAACACTTTTGGGGCTATTTGCACTGTTTCCTTCAGATCTTCCTGTGTCAGAGTCATGCACACTGAGGTTCTCTGGTCTGGTTTAGTCATAATAAACCTCAGGGGATTTTTGCTTGCCTATATATCTTAGTCTCACTTGCTTATCTTTATGAAAAACTGGCATGTGGCCACTATGGTAAATCTACGTGGAGTCATGCTCTACTTAAAAGCCCTCTTTTCCTTTTGGATGCCCTCTCCCCTATTACAGCATTCCTGTTGATGTGGCCTCCACTGTCTGGGGGCTGCCAGGAATCGTCCCAAGACATGTTTATAACAAATCCAGATTGGTAGTTGGACTGGATGACCTTTCAAGTCCCCTTCCAACCCTGACTATTGTATGATTCTAAATGCTGCTTTCCTTGAAGAGGTTTTCTTTAAACTTCCTTTCAGTTGGACTGAAGCGAAACCCAATACAGGTGCAAACACCTGCGGTCCCCACAGCCTCCCCAGGAAGCCAACAGGAGCTGGAACTCTACTCATCTAAAAGGGCAAGCTGTGGCCTTCTGCTACCAGAGAGTTTGTTTTTCTCTGATGGTTTTATTTTTTTTTTTTAATTAATTTAGTTGACAAAAGTATGCTTTATCTAGGCTGTAGTCCTTGGTGAATTCAAAGGCTGAGATCCAGCTTCTGCCTTCCAGCTGGGGAGTGCAAAGCAGTGCTAGGACTTGTTAGGGTTAGAAAATCAAGTTATTTATTAGACCTGTGTGAATTACTGAGAGAAAGTCTGCAGGAGAGCAAGAAGAGGGATCTGAAATCTACAACATGACCTGCCCAATTAAAAAATAAAAGTTTAAATAATACAATTGAGTGGCTTCTTGTCCTCAGATAAATGAATAATATTGCCAGGAGTGTTAGTTTGTCCTCTACAGGCAAGGCCTAAGGGACAAGAGCAGTTGCTGTGGTAAAGGCCTGAGCTAGCATGAGGAATATTGTGCCTCCAGTAAGGGTAGGGAAGTGCTGGCACAGGGAGTTTGCTGCATCCCCACCACAAGAGGTTGTTTGGAACGTATTAGATAAACATGGGCTGGGGGACACCTTCGATGGGCACAGAGAGGGTAAGGTAAAGTTAGTCCATGTCTGTGCCATAATGTGTTGCTGGTGATCTAGCCCAGCTTCCTGGGCACTGAGGATGCCCTTCAGGGGCTTCCTGTTAGGGTTACCATCCAGATGAGCCCATGTGGCCCAGCAGCAAGGACTTCTGGCACTGCCTTCCTCTAAAGAAATTATTTTCTCAGGAAAAACATTGGAGGTCATATTTCAATTTTCTTGAGAATGTCTAAAAATATAAAATTATTTGTAATCTTAAAAGTCAAATGTTTGAGTGATTTGTTTTCTTTCCCTTCATCCACACAATTCTGCAGCAGATGAAGAATAGTTTGACATTGCAATAATTTTTTAGTAGAAAAGCTGCAGTACAAAATAAATCTAAAAAAAAAAGGAACAAAAGTAGAAAAACATCACCATGTTGCCTCAGAGCAACACATAGTTAAAATATTTGGGAAGCTGTTCAGGGGCATTAATGTCTGTTACATGAACTTTATCAGATAACTGGGAGTTTTAGTTGGTACTTAAATATTGTGAAAATCTGTTTCTGGTTATCAAAATAAAACCACAGATCGTGACACCGTGTTTTTGTGAGTCAAGTAAACGTGTTGCAAACAGTTATTTGGCTTCAAATAAGGGCGAGCCACATCTGTCTCACCTGCCCACAAAAGGGCTCAGGCCTCACCCACGATACAGTTTTATTTGTCATAACAAAACTTGAAGACCTCAAATAGAACTGTTTGTTTACTCACTCATCTTGTCTTAAGGTTGCAGAACACCTTTGCTTCAGGGTTTGCTGAAAATCATGCTGTTCTTTTCCTTGATGGAACTGAGCTTACTTTGAATTTTCTATGGAGCTTGAAGTGGATTAGCACTTACTTGACATTATTTTGTCATGTCTGTTTAATCAGAATAACCTTGTGCTATTTTTAGTACTCTGTGGGACAGAACAGAGGTTTAAACAAATTCTTGTTATTAATCAGCATCAAGACTGACTGATACACTCTTGTACGTACGTTCAGGTTTTGTCACATCCCTTAGTAATTTTTTGTTTCTTTAGCAGTTATGTGAAAATGGGAAGTACTGCTCTCCCCATAGTACAGATGAGTCAGTAGCACAGAGGAACTTAAAACAATAGCATGAACCCTGTATGCTTTATCATATTTCTTTCAATGTTAAAAGATACCTAGATAGAGTCAGATGATTTCATAAAAATATTTTAATATTAGGATTATTGCAAGTCTCTTCTACAAGGGTTCTATTGCGTACTGCAATGCCTATGTGTACATTTAATTGAATATGCTAATGATAAGAATTCAAATGCATCAGAATAAGATGTTTCAGATAAAAAAGCATTTTTAAATATATAAGAAGATACTAAGATTCATTGCAAAATAAACACCTTAGACATTTTGGAAATTTGAGCTATGTTAAGTAAGTGGTTGATCATCTCATTTTAATTCAGATCCACATGAAACTCTTTGGAGGACTTCTATGAGTGTATAGATAAGTAAGTTTTGAATGTAAGTAACCAAATTAATAATGGAAACCAAGGTACTTTTATTTTTTTGGCACTGTTTGCATATCTTCACTGCCTTCCTCTTATTTTTTAAAATAATGCATAAGACACTGTATTCATGTACAAATATTGCTACTTGTTTGCTGTCAGGAAACAGTTTAAGGCTCCATCCATTCTAAATATCATGGATGAGTGCTTTAAAGCCCTAAAATGAATCTTCTGGTGGTCACATGACTTTTTATTGTCAGAACTCTAGGTTTCTTTGTTCTCTTTCGTTTTGTGGCAATTTATGTATCTGTTGTGGAGTACCCACAAAGAAAACTATCACACCCATGCAGATTTTAAGTCCATCCAACTGGAAGGCTGAAGTTCAGTCTTCAGCTTCCTTTTAGAGAAATACCTTGCCTGGCCTCACCAAAAGCTGCTCTCAGGATTTTAACATTGTCTATCGTGCTCTATAATTCTGAGCCTCAGCACAAGCTGTCTTTGCTCTGATACCGCTTGATTCTTACATGATAGCTGTAACGGATAGCTCAGGATGTTCCAGATATTCTCCCCCTTTTTTTTTTCCTGTCCTTGTTTAAGAAATGAGAGGAATCACTTGAAAAATACTTTTATCATGTTTCACTTCCCCTTGTGGCTTTTAAGATCAGTTCCACAGTCAGTATTTTGTGTCATTGCTTGCAAGGTTCAGCCATACTCTTCCTTCTCAAGGCAGTGACACAAGATCTGGCTTGTGAGCATGGATGTTTCTATAGTTCATCCCTTTTAACTTTTGGGGTATTATTTCCCCTTTATGTCTGTCACTGAGTGTTGTAACTGCTAGAGGGGCATCTGCAGTTATCTCTTCCTGTTTTGATGTTCTCTGAGGAAGTTCTGCTCTAAAAACTTAGTATGCAAAAATAACATTCTCTTACTCAACAAAATATTCACTCTGAAATTCCACTTTACTTACTGAAAACAGTGGAAAATATAAAGGTTTTTTTTTTTCTTCTTGTCTTGTTAGATTCACAGAGGCAAAAGTTTCTTACTGAACACCACTTACTGAACACCCTGTCCCTGCTTAGCACTCCCAGCCTGTTCCTTGAGAGTATTGTGCTTGGGTTCAGATGTGATCTTACACCTCTTCACATACACTTTTCACAGAGCAGGGGTGGACACAAGCTTGTAAGGCTTCACTTATTTACAATCCCAAGCTACCAGTGGCTCCTGCAGCTCTGGCCTGGAGTCCTTCCCAGCTTTTTATGTTTAGTGTGTACTGAAAACTGCTCAATGCTGCCAGTGCAGGTATTAGTCACCACATACAGTGCAGTCATTGTCTCCTTTAAACTTAGGTATTGAAGGTGTGCCAGTTTTTGGGCCCCAGTCCCCACCTGTCATGGGTAGGAGGGAAGCTTTGGCAAAGTTTATTAGAGAAGCACTCCCACTGAGTCTTGAGATGCAGAAAGGACCCCCCTGCTTTCTAAACGACTTCTCAGAGAGGAGTCAAAGTGTGGCTGGATCCAGTCTTAGCTCCAGGCTTGGTCAACAGTTTATGTTTAAAGGATTGTATAGGTGTAATTGAACCTCTATGCAACTTTGTCCTGCAGGATTAAGGATGGGAAACGAAATATACTTTAATAAAATAGATGATTTATTGATGATCGTAATGATAATGATTAGTCTAAAAGATTTTGGTCTGAATCATTTACTACACAGTGTAGATAGTTATACCTACTAGTATAGAGTACTATTTATTGAAGCTATACTGAAGCAATGATATTAATGCTAGCAAAATAATTGAGTAGAAATTTATGGCATTCACCCATACCAGTGACTGTGGGCAAGTGTCTTTTGCTCTTCCTTGAGGAGTAACCTTGAGGGGGTCCCCACTCAAGGGAGGAATCTCTGCACACACCCCTAAGAAGGGCTGTGTTAGAATTTTCTACCATTAAAAAGAGGTGCTGGGCTTTTGTAGTATAAAGTGATGGACTGTCAGTCATACAGACCAGCTGTATCAGCTCAGCAGCTTTAGATATGTTATCAGCATTATCACTGGTTGGTTCCTTTATAAGGACTTTTGTCGGCTACATCCTCACTGGTGCCGGTTTCTGTGAAGAAAGATTGTTCTTCACTTGCCCAGAATGTTTAACTTGGGGATTGATAAGTCAGGCTGGTGTCAGCATTCTTCAAAACCAAAAGCAGCGTCACTCATCCATCTCCATCCACCACTGATAACTTTTGCAATTAGAGTCAAGTTCAAGCTGTTTTACCCCCACTTAGGCAGAGCATCCTGGTGCACTAGACCCATAAGCAGGTACAGTTACCAGACTTGACTTCTTTGGATGACATAGAAGCAACTGTTCTTCACCTGTTACTTGCTGTGAGCTGGGAGTATGTAACTATTTAATTGCCATAGTTCACTTCATCCGTGGTAGCTTATTAAACCATCATATTTTGGCCATGTGCGCCTGAACTTGTCTAACAGTTTAAACAAGTAATTGCAGAGAAGCATGATAAATGATTCAAAGCGAAGAATTCATAAGTGGTTTTGAGTTCAGCTAACAGCCTGACTAGACCCTGAGCTGCAGTAGTTTAAATTTCATTATGTTTTAAGCTGTTTTTGTTTAAATTTGTACAAAAGACTGTGGGTGTTCTCATTGCAAGTTAATTAGGATAACTTTGGCCCAACTTCAGTTCATTAGGAGGAAGTTTATGCTAAACTGAATATGTTATTCTTATAGTAAAATAAGAATCTATAACAAAACAGGGCCAGTCCTGAATCAAGCTGATTTCCAAGAGATAACATTTTCTATATCATAGGTACTTCATGTATTCAACAGTGTTTCTGTGAAAACAAACTGCCATAGTCCTTTATAAAAAATTTATTTATTTAAAAATTGTGTAAAGATAGTCAAAACCAACAGTTTGCCTTCTAATTTCGGAAGTTATCTTCCCTTGGTCTCTCAGTGCTTTTGTCTGTAGAAGTCATTAAGCTCTATTTCTGTAGTATTTACGTGTTACGTTGTCACCATGATCTGAACTCCCTCCTAACAGCTTCGCTCTAACTCCATCCTAGAGCTTGGGAAATGACCTTAGTATGACTGACAGTGTCTACCCTCTGCTTTATGTTGTATGCCTTGTACAGTCTGTATTGCTGTTTAGATGAACTCCATTTGAACAGGGAGTGTTGGGTTTTATCTGTGTGTTTTTCTGTCATCGCAGAAAGAACATTCTTCAGTTCTTGGATGCTGAAAGGGATGTCTCAGTGGTCAAAAGTAGCTTCAAGCCAGGAGATGTAATTCATTATGTACTGGACAGACGTCGCACACTAAACATTTCTCAGGATTTGCACAGCCTTCTCCCTGAAGTTTCCCCAATGAAGAATCGCCGATTTAAAACATGTGCAGTTGTTGGAAATTCCGGCATCCTTCTGAAGAGTGGTTGTGGAAAAGAGATTGATAGCCATGACTTTGTAATAAGGTAAGTTTTCATCTGCTGTTGAAGATTAAATATGTTTCTTGGCTAATATGTTTCTTGGAGAAAAGATGGGAAAAATGCTTTAATCAGAGATATATATTACAGGTGTTATCTGAAATTAATCTGAAACAGTATCCATCACCATGTGATTTCCCCAGATTTAAATACGTGCCCGTATTATTGAGAAGCTTATTTTTACAGTGAAAATTAAAAGAAGGGGCAGAGGAGAGAGGCTTTTGCTACTTATTTTTGCTTTTTACTGTTCTTATTTCAGACAAATATTCTTATAGAGGCCTTGGTAGAATAAATGCAAAATGTTTTCTCTTTCAAAAATATTCTTTCTTAGCTCTTGGTCAGTACAGATGGTCTTTTGTAAATTACTGGATTACTTATGTGTAGCATGGAGTAAAATTTCAATGTGATGTATTGATGATGAACTTGGCTGCCATTAAGGTAGGTGGAAGCCACCCTTATATATTCCTGCATGTTCTTACAACATACTTCTGCAGTTTGGGCAAAAATGTTGATATGCTTCCCTTTTTATTCATACTTCAAACACTCACAGTGGAATACCTTTGTATTTCATGTACTGAAGGGGAATAGCTGCCCCCGTTTGACAGCTTGGCATTACATAGAGAATGTTGAGCAGGAAATAGTCCCTTTTGCTTTCGAAGCAGAAGTTTCAATTGGTTGGTTTAAGACAGGTAGAAGGGCAGCAAACAGGAGGGTTGTAACAGAAAACTGTAGAAATAGTACTCATTGCAAGTTACTGTTTTTTTCTTTTCTCACCTAAAAGAAAGAATGGTGGCAAAAAATAGCAAAAGGACATGGAAAAAGAAAAATTACAGGGTTTTAGCGCATAAATCAAGCAAGATATACTTGAGACTTGTATATTATTTGAAAAGTGTACTAGCAAGTTGCAACTGAAGCAGTAACACACTATTTTCATTTTCTGTATTTGTTTTACTTGTACCCCTAGATATACAAATTAGCATCCTTACTACAGAAGGAATCAAAAAATCACTAGATTTTTACACCACATTTAGACTGTGGCATGCTTTTGTACTCTCTCTGAGGTTAAATATGATTCATTTAACAGGACTACAGAAAAATTTAGATACTAGATTTTCTAGATAAAAATTTTCTTTCAGAAGGCAAGGTACATAGCTTTATTTAAATCATGTGCTATTTTTCTTTGAAGTTGTCTCCATGATCCTCCACAAGTTTTAACTACCCGTGAAACTAGGTGATGATGTCTCATAGGAGACTTTAACTAATTGAAGCTACGTAGAGGAAAGATAATATTCTTAAGGATTTGGTGTAGCTTAATAGGAAGAGTAGGAAGATACTGTTGCTAATCAGTTATATAGGCTGGAAAAACATGTGTGTGTTCTATGAGAATGCTGACAAACCAGCACAGGCTGCCCAAAGAAATTGTGGATGCTGGAAATGCTAAAGGCCAATTTGAATGAGGCTTTGAGCAGCCTGGTCTAGTGAAAGGTGTCCCTCTCTATGGTAGGGGTTTTAGAATTAGAGGATCCTTAAGGCCCCTTTCAACCCAAACCATTCTGTGATTCTATGGAACATCTCTCATGTGGTATATGACTAGAAAAGTGATCAAATAACAATTAGTCTGACAATAATGTGGCTATTAGTTCTAAGATTCTGGGAACAGTATGCTTGGCCCTGTTGCCTATATGTTTGGGATTTTTTTGTTTACAAATCAAAATTTAAATGTTTTTGAAATTCATATATCTCATAAATCATATGATATTTATGTAAGTCTTGATGCACACATAGGTATATAACATCTGTTTAAAGTACATATCAATGAATTTGATTTGTAGCTCATAGTTCAAATTAAAGAAAAAAAGCAAAAGCATTCTTCAGAGATGGTTTCCTACATTCCTCATCTTCCATTTAGGAAAAAGTTGTATGCAACATAATATATAATCACATGGTGTAATTGTGAAGTTCTGGTATACTTCATAAGCACTCACCTCTATTGCTGTTAGGATTCTGGTATTAAAATGTACCATGACACTCTGTTAATATTTTTGCTTTCTGCTAATCTCTCTAGAAGTAAAATGCACTCATTCTCTTTGTCACCTGATGGTGTTCTGAAAAGGAGTTACTGTATGCATCCAGTTGTACAGGCTGGTGAACAGTGTTTTTGTAGGATCTTCTGATGCCAAGTGCATTATGCCTGTGTGCTGTGACAAGTATGTTGTACTATTTTGGTTAAGTATTCAGTTTTTTTGATACTATTCTATGGGAGTTTTTTGAGATCTGAAGGAAAATTGTGTCTTTGAGAGTTGTTTCTTAGAGCAGCAGTTATAATGTTGGAGCTAACACCAACAATACCATTAATATAATGATAAAATTGATAGTGAAAGTGAAGAGGGCACAACAGATACTCAACAGTATATGCAGTACAATCAACTCAATATCCTAAAAAGGTAGCATCAAAGTGTTAATAATAACATTAATGCACAGAAGTTTCACAAGTTTAGTGAAGTTATCCCTGTTTTGACAGTAGAACATGAAGCCCATCTAATTAAAATGCAAAGCAAGTAAACTCTTTGCTATTAAAAAGGCACCACCAAATTGTGACAACTGTAACTGTTTCTTGTATTCCTTTCTTTTTTGCCTCTCATACCCTTATACCTTGTGTTAAGTAACTATTGATCTGTGCACCTCTACCACTCTTGCAGTGGTGAGCTAAAGCATGCTGCACTTTGATACTACAGCCAGAGACGGTCTAAAGCACTCCAAAATCTCTGGTAAGATTTATAAGTGCATCTTACTTCCCATTTATCTACACTTTCTCATGCCAGAATTCTTGTGCTAGGGCTGAATTAGCTGTTGCATCTTACAGAACAGATGAACTTGTTATAGTAAGTGGTATGTTATGAAATTCAGTAGTTACATAGGACTTCCTGAAAGATGCAACTGTGTTTTGGGTAAGTGTAAAATAAGAATACTGAACATTGCCAAGTAATAACTCAGAATTACTTCTGGCAACTAATAAGTACCAAAAAAGAGTTTAGTTCAGCTGTGGGTTCAAAATTTGAACAATGTCAAAGATCGGAATAAATTTTTTTTAAACATAATTCAACATTCATGATGAGAACTATTTAAAAGCAGAAGCCAACTTTTGGAGTCAACCAACCAAACCCAGACCTTGTAAATAATATTGTGGGTTTTTTTCCTGTGGTGACACCATGTCTAGAAAAGTCCCTTTCATTCTAGCTGGACTATGTGGGGTGTAGGGCCTGATCAGTGAAACTGCTTGAATATTTTAGGGCTGCTCTGACAAGGAACAGCCATAAGAGGATATTAATTGCTTCTTTCTCTGGATTGAAGTGCCTAGTTTATACATTACAACTCTTCCCATTTGAGTCTTCTTCTGCTAACTCTGTCAGCATTTAGGAATCAAATGGAATATTTTTGCCATCAGTGGTGATAAAATTTTGCTGGGCAAATGCTATTTTTATTTTTCCATTGTATATGGGCTTTCATTTTTTAACTTGACAATTCTTGTGGTGAATGAAGTTGACATGGAAAAAACTTGTAGTCCTTTTTTTTTTTTTTTTTCCTTTTTAAAAGGGTAGAGCATGCACTTTAATAAATGTCATAGTTTGTCCTATGCATAGAGGAGGATCATCTGTTCTGACTCTCTCCCCAGTGTATTGATTTCAATGGGCAATTGTGATATGCAGAAGCAAGCATGATATGTGGTATGAGCAGAAGACAGCATACATGCTGAGGAAGGACAGACCTAACTAACCACACCATGGAGGCGTAGTTGCTTATTTCAGGCAGAGCAATTTAAACTAATGAGAAGAAATTAGTAGTAGTTTCTTTCATCTGTGTTGTTCCTTCAGCTGATAGGAGAAAAAATAAGCATGAATTTGTCAGAATAAAGATAGTTGGAATATTAATTTATTTATATTCTGGAACTTTTTCTTTTTAATTTATATCAGCTTTTATGTCCGAATATTTTTTAGTACCCCTTGCTTGGACCATAGCCATTGTGCTGAGTAGAGCTAAGGGCCGGGAGCCAGCAGGTCGGTTGAAAGCAGAGTTGCCAATTTAAAAGACATTTTAAAACATGACTTTGTCCTTAAAAAAAATCTGAATACATCATGACTAGCTCATTAGACCTTTTTCAGTTCTCAGATGTGGGACATCTATTTTTGCCTTCTGTTTTTCCCTAAAAATTGTTACACTACACTGAAAGCAGAATAAAGGCATCATCTTCTGGTGTTCTTGCTCAGTGATTTGGAGTCTGGGAAAGGGGAGCACTGCGTGGCTGTTCAGTGTCAATTAGTCAACTAGGTGTGGATGGTCTCCACCTCAGGAGAGCCTCTGAGAAGGCTTGACTTCTTGTGGCTACTTTTTATCTTCTTTTTTTTAAAAAGAAGTTAATTCTTAAGAAGGATATTTAAGGACAGAAGTCTACAAGGCTCAGGAAATATCAGTAAAAGTGACTTCTGTACACACATATACAAATGATCAAGGATTCCAAAGTGGCTGCTTAAATAAATAGGTGTCCTATGAGCATCCAAATGTAGAGCACATAGAGCCTGAAACTTTCTATAAAAGGATAATTTATATAGAAAAAGATAAAATTATTTTAAAGGTGCTTACTTCTATTTTTGATAATACAGAGCTTTTAATTTAGAAGTTTTCTGAACAGTTGCAAACTCAGGAATGGTGGGGTTTTTTGAGGTGGTTTTTTTTTCGTTCATTGTCACCTCTTAACAAATGTTCAGAACAATCTTAGTCTAAATATTGCCTTTTTTGCTCTTCACCATTTTATAATGTCAAAACTACTGCTTCTTTCAACATTCCATACTAACAACTCCAAAGTGCTTCTCTAAAATTATATTTTTCTATGAATTTATTACAAGGCTCATAAAATTTTCTCAACCCTTTCTATCCTCACAATGTTGCAGATTTTTTTCTAAAATTTTCTTTATCAGAATTATAACACTTCTATAATAACTTGATAATTACCCTATAAAATATGCTCTTTCTAGATAGTAAAGTGTAAAGGTATTTTCACGTAAGACAACAAAGATACAGGTATCCAGGATACTGCTAAGTTCCTTTTCTTAGTTTTTTTGGCATTAAAATATCCTTCTCAGAATTTCACAACTGTAGTTTTTGTGTTTTTTTTTTCCTTTGGTTGATTTTGATTTTTTTTTTTAATATATGCAACAAACTTTCAGTGCTAGAAAGTCCTTGCTTTATTTTATTGTCAAAGGAATGCTGTCAGGAAGAAAGTAAAACTCTCATTCGTGTGTCATTTTGAAGCAAAGCCACACAATAAAAAGATAAATAATGTGTTTTGCCACTTATGTGTTTCTAAAATACCACTTAGGCTTTCTCTGGCACTTCAGTGTGCTGTGCCGGTTGATGATAACCTGCATTTCAGTCACTGGCATTAAAAAAGGCTCTAGGAATAAAGAATTTAATGATTACCAGGATAGGTTCTAGTCTAGGCAACAAGATTTAATGAAGTTTATTAGCAGGTGATGTTAAAACAAACATCTTAAAGCTGAAGTGAAATCAGTCATAAATTCGGTGTTCTTGTGGACTTGTGTTGTAAAAGGGGATATCAGGTCAATAGTGGTATATTTTACACGACAGATCTTAAAAAACAGCCACGATTGCTGTGTGTGAATAGAATCTATAATGCTGTACCTGAGCCTCTAACCTTGCAGCTCTTACAAGACATTCTCTTGTTGTGCCATGGATGAGGACTGGGAGCCCTGCTAATCCGGATCCCTATGGTTAATTTGAAGCAACTTTAGCTTTTTTGGTAGCCAAAAAAGTATGCAGAACATGAGAGTCCATACATTTTACTAATTATTAGATTTTTTCAGGAGGATAGAGTGAGTTTGTGCATGGCTTTTTTTTGTAAATCTCCTTTTTTTTTTTTAATGGTTGTGAAAGTTAGCACAACACTACTGCACAGTTTTATTTGAAGAGCCAGGTTAGAAGATGAGCTGCATACACACAGGAATTAGGGAAATATGCTTCCTGCACATTGTAGAGAGTGTATATTATTGACACTTGTCTAGATAATGCCTTGTGTTTCAGAAAGGTTTAATGTGTTTTCCAGCAACAGTCTTGTTTTGGCTTCTCAGAATCTATGTTGTTAATACTGTGTGACTGATATTTTTGGCTTTGTTCTACAAGGAGATGATATTAATGAAAAAAAGAATGGTTTTAAAACACTTTTTGCAGTGACTTTAGAGTGGTTTCTAAGTGTTTATTTCAACTTGTAATCCTCAAGTGCACCAATTGTTAGAGGATTAGTGTACAGATTGATGGCCAATTCTTGCATTATTATTGTATATAGAATATTCTTTTAGTTCTCAGTGTCAGATAAAATGGAAATGGTAGTCACTTTTACTCAAGGAAATTTTTGTGGCTTTTATTTTAAATTAACTTGAAAATAGCAACCTGTGGTCTATGAACACTACGGATCGGACACTTGCATTCATATACATGAACTGTATGTTTATTAGTGACAAAACAAGTTGAACAGAATCTCTGTGGAATACTTCTCACTTAAGTATATTTTTTTGACTGTGTTTTCATTATTTTCTTTAAGGTCTGCTCTCTAAAAGACTAGGCATGTTATGAATGTGCTTGGGCCATGAAGATGTCACGGCAAACCCAGGGTTGAGTAGTTTGGTGGAAGTGTGGTGTAGGAGCACTGAGTCCATTTTTCAGTCTTTTCTGGTGCCATACAACTCCAGTAACTGGCAGTTTGGGCGGGTTTTTTCCCTATGCTTTTTCTTAAAATATCCCAGTGTAACTAGTACATGCAACAGATAGTTGTGGAGGAAGCAGGTTTTCAGTCACTGAGACTTTTTGGCCTGTGTGTCTTAGGATTTCACTTGTTTTACACATGTCCAAATACCACATGGTATTTCAGATATTGAGTTTTTCCCTTTTATCCCAGAGCTTTTTTTCGTGATAGCACTGCAGTGCATCTTCCTGTTGAAAGTCTTCCTGCTATCACACTGAAAGCCCGTGTGTGGCAACTCCTGTATTTTTACTGTGAATATTTTGTATATATATTTTCCTTCCACTGTCATGATTATACACAAATACTGTGTAAGTTAGGCGCCCCTGTAAACTTACTGATTACCTAAATCATATAATTGGTGCCTAATGCTAAGTTTAGGCTGAGTGACCTGTTTAAATAGCTGTGCTGAAGTTTTGGCTACAGTCTGGGTCTGATGTGATGGAAAGAGCAGGGGCTGCAGCATTAATTTCAGGTACCTTGCATATTATTGCCTTTGATACTACCAATCACACAGATTATGAATGTTTCCCACTTAAGGTTTTTTTTCCAACCCCCTCTCCCAAATATATCATCTCTGTCTCACTAGACCAGTTTCTGAACACCTCTGCTGTAGATAGTGGTTAGAAGAAGTAAGGGAGCAAATAACTAATTATTTGCTAGTTTCCTGCAAGGGAAGGATGAAGTAAGTAGTTAGAGCTTCTGATTAAACACAGTTATATAGGGAAGAAACAGCCATATAGTTTTTGTTTCAAATCATATACTTAGTGAATTTTTATGGGAAAAAATTAACAAAGGAACTCATGAAAACCATTATTTAACAAAAATTGGTTTTGCTGGGGCAAAATGCATTTCATTTTCTCTGGAAACAGTCAATAGCCTGGTCTCAGGAGAAAGAGGTTTACAAGCCTTTTTATAATGTGATATGCTCTCAATGCTCATATTTCCAGCTATTTACGTAATTGTTAGATCAATCTTCAGTGCTATGCGTGACTTAATTACAACCTGTTCTCATAGTGTCAGTAATTTCATAGCAAGTTTGTATTGCTCAGCTTTCACCTGCATCCTGCTTATCTGCACATTAACACAAGGACAGCACTGGACTTGTTTTTAGAAGGAATGGAAAGTGATGGTAGGTTACAGAAAGTTTGCGGTTTAGAATCAAATTTTAAGCAGTCATATAGTTTCAGGGTATCAGTAATGCAGCATATGAGGAAGAGGAAATTCAGTAAATTACAATCCTCTATTTATTCTTTCTGCAATAAACCCAACAAAAGTGTGGTTTCATTTATGGCATGTAAATCCCAAGACATGTAACGCTAAAATTTTTGGTGCAGAAACCCCATCACCTCCTCATCTCTGCTGTGAATATCTTTGACATTCTGTGCCTTCTGGCAAATTAGCTAGAATGAAAGAATACAACAAGGTAAGGGTATTGTGATGATTATTTAAAAGTTGTTCAGTTAATAGGCTTCTTAATTTCACTTCGAAGGAAATTAGTATGTTTATGTGTGCCTCTGAACGCCAAGTTTTCTTGAAAGAATCACGAGAATTGATGAGAGATCATTGACATTTGCTAACAAAATAAACTTAAAAATTACAACAGCAGTATGAAACCATGGCATAGCATGAAGATGCATTAGAGGTTAAGATAAGAGCTCCAAAAGAGTTAAAAGCTATTTTTATATAGTAAGCTCTATATACAAATACACAATAACTAGTTTTATAAGCCCTGAAGCATATAAGAAATATGGGGATAAATTTTTTAGCAGGGTCTCTTGCAACAGAACAAGATGCAATGGTTTTAATCTGAATGGGGGTAAATTCAGATTAGTTATAAGGAAGAAATTTTACAGTGAGGATGGTAAAACAGTGCAACCCCATGGTTACTGAGTGCATTTGGATTGATCATTATTTTCTGGAGTTATACTTGAAAAAACTGAATATACAGTATGCTACAAATATGTACTGCTTACACTGTATACCTTTTTAAAATACAGTATTTAAGTATATTACTGATGTAGCAGTAATTACAGGCATGGTAGAAGGCCTTGTATTTAGTATGCCTATGATTATTTTTTTTTTCGGTATTTAGGTGAAATTACATTTATAAGCTGGTTTCGAACTACACTTTTAAGGTTTAGTTGATGCTGTTGGCAGCTCAGAAGAGAGCTGTCAAAAGTCACAGAATCATGTTAGAACCGTAAGACCTGTGTTATATGTGCACACTGTGCATGCGGCATACAGCTTTTTAAACAAGGTGGTATTGGTACATACATGGTCTGCTTCTCAAAGTTGGACTTGGAGCAGGATTGTCAAGATCTGTCTTACATTTTTAAGTAATAGATGTCATCGTGTGAATATATGTGACTACCAGAAAACCCTGCTTGGCAAGAATCCTTCATTATGTTGTGCAGTCTGCCCTTAAAAGAGGTATTTTCAAGAGCAGCAATAATTCAGTGAACTTGTTTGGTTGACTTTAAGTACTTGGTTTGATCTTTTTATCATTATTATTTTTAGATTTTAACAGACTCTTAATAATTACAGGTTATAGGTTCGTGCATTAAGCTTTTCAGGAACAATTTTCAAAGCCAGTACTGAATTCAGTGGGAGTTTTTCTTGTGCCCTACCTACCATTTTCTAAAAGATATTACTCTTGGAAGCCTGATCTGCATGCAGATTGTTTGTAGAATAGATATATAATGAAGAATGTAAATCTGTTTCCTAAGAAAGCCTGCATCTGCCCACATGCTCTCAAAAACCTGGACTTCTATATCTCCTAGGAATATATAGGCTTTACAGTCTTAAGAACATTTCTTTGTGAAGATAGGACCACTTCTGTAGCTGATCATTCCAGAATGAAAATGATGTTCTGAGTAATTCATAGTATCCGTCAAGACTTGGTCATCAAGTGGTGTTAAGAAATGCTGACTTATTTTTATGTGACACATTATGTTTATATGTCATTGGACATCTGACCATTAGAAGAAGCTAGTGGAAAAGCTTAAGTAAAAAGTTTACTGCAGAAAAAAAATTACTAATGGAATACTTTTTATATTAGGAGTATAATAATATGCAGATGTTTTGAAGGAGTTAGCTCCAACATTGCTTCTTAGCATCCTTTATCTCAATAAAACGGTCTGTTACATTATGAAAGTATTGTTGTGTCAGGATACACATTTGGGGCTAATGAGCTACAGGCTAATTCACTGAGGATGTTGTGGGGGTGATTTGTTTCAGTAAGATCGTACTGGTCACTGAAATCACAATTGATTTCTGAACCACATTTTATCACCTGCATTCAACATATCTATGACTACATATATATATATTTATATAGTGGAGGTAAAAATCTCCTGAACAAAGGCCTAATGAGACCTCTTTCTCAACCCTAGAAAAAAATTGCAAAGGTACTGCAAAGCCAAACAAGGTTTGAAAATGACATGTGAAGGAAAATTTGGAAGTTTAATATGGTTTCATAGAAATTTCAGTTCCAAGTCAAATAAAAATACCAAATTTCAAAACATCTGATCACCTGCAGTGATAATACCAAAAGCCAAAGTACCAAAAACTCATTCACCAATGGCGTAATGTTAGTTTGTAAATAATGTTTAAATACTGTATTGTAAAAAAAAAATAAAAAATGTGTGGACTAACCTTTATAAATTATACCTTATTTGGCTAGCACGGATTTCTTTGTGTGTGCTCTTGCTAACATCATGGCAAATGAACATTAAGGAGAGGTAATAGGTTTAAGAAAGTGTATTCTGATTCACAGGTGCTGCTTTAGCTGTTGATGCATTCTAGAGCACGATAACGTGATTTCCAAATGTACAAAGATGGATTTTTTTTTCTAATAGTAATATGTACTCCTAAGATTTTTAACATTTTGTCTGATGAGTGTCCAAGTTGAGTAAAATGCTATGTGTTATCACACCTATTATTTCTGGTATTTTTTTCTCATATTAAATTGAATTGGGCTTGCATGGTCATTTTCAGCTTTCCCTTCATGCGCACGTTTTTCTGAGTTAATGTTTCATATTTATTTTTATTTTTCCATTAATTTCTTCCTCTTCAGGTGCAATCTAGCTCCTGTGGTGGAGTTTGCTGCCGATGTGGGAACTAAATCTGATTTTATTACCATGAACCCATCAGTTGTACAAAGAGCATTTGGAGGCTTTCGGAATGAGAGTGACAGAGAAAAATTTGTGCATAGACTATCCATGCTGAATGACAGTGTCCTTTGGATCCCAGCTTTCATGGTCAAAGGCGGAGAGAAGCATGTGGAGTGGGTTAATGCATTAATCCTTAAGAATAAATTGAAAGTGCGAACTGCCTATCCATCACTGAGACTTATTCATGCTGTCAGAGGGTAAGTGTATGGAAAAGACTGGTCTGTCCTTAGTACAAGGAAATTCATAACTAGAATTCCTAGTAGGCAGAAGAAATAGATCAGTGATAAAAGGAGTATGACGTTTCCCTTACTGATGTAATGGATTGCACTTATGATAAGTTGGTTTGGTAATAAATGTCATCCACTCATTTAGCCTGCTCTGATGCAAAAAACTGAAATGCATTAGCACAGTTACTTTTTGATGCAAACAACTGAACTGCATTAGCATGGTTACTTTTTGATTGCACTTCATGTGTCAAAAGGGATCATTGTCACAGTGATAAGCTAATTTAAAAAACAGTCTGAATTCAAATGATATCTCTGAGTTATCAAATCAGTGTACAATGAAAGAGCAACATGTCTTCTTTGGGACAAGGCTATGAAGATAAAAAAGTACAGCCTAAATAGCACAGGGGTGTAAGGTAGCAAGCATGTAAATAATGAAGTCTGGCAGATCTGAAAATGCTGAGCTCCTTCATAAAACATCTAGCATTTGTAGCAATCTTTCTCCTTCTGAATTTGGCCAGATGCTCAGGCAATTCAGAAACATCGAGCAGAATCACTGAAAGCATCAATTGTTAAAAAAAAAGAAAATAAATAAAAAAATAAATAAATGTATCCATGCTTTGTGCAGAGATTGGGGGGTTTTAACCCCATAATTAAACGGGACTGTCAGATTAAGGCTTCAGTGTCTTTGTCACTACAAGTAAGAGTGTATGGAGCTATGCCTGAAAAACATTCAGGGGATGAGGTAGTGCAGTATGTGTTTGTGCAGCAAATTATGACAGTATGGTACTATTCGTCTTGAGTTCCTTGAACTATCCTGACTGTGGGGTTTTTGGAGATGCCTGGAGTACTGCTATTGGTTTGTACACCAGATACTGATTATTTAGCTCTTCTTGGTGTTCTAAGTAATATCCTGAAGTTGTTCTTCAGGATATTAGGATTGTGAATACGCTTTTCTCCTTTTGCCATGCCTCAAATAGATTAAATGCTGCATTCCCCTTGTGATGCACTTCTGGCACTGGAAAAAAATAATCTGTTGCCTTTGAAATTTGGAAATTGTTGGGAAATCCTTTAATTTTTTACCAAGTTCCTCAGTTTTGTTACAGAGTTAGACTTTAGCTATTTTATGGGCCTTGATGGTGTTGCATTTTCAAGTATTCAAAATGCCTGTAGCACATGGATAGGTGTAGTGGTTTGTATGTGTCTGCATAAATAAGATTGTTTCCAGTTGACAAACAGCTGTTCTAATTTCCATCTGGTAAATCTGGGCAAAATTATCAAATGTAAATGGTAATTCAGAATGTGTATGCTTTAAGTTTGCTAATTTGAAGGTCCTTTAGAGGACTTTGTCTTAAAAAAAGAATTAGCATTGTCTCTCTGCAAAAGGAAACGAAAGCTCTGTCAGCAGAATTGTTGAATTAGACTATGCTGTATTTTAGATTATACCTAGTAGTGTCATCTGTTGACTGCAGGAATTTGTCCTGTTTTGGAATCTGTGCTCTAAACTTTAGGTTCTCTACTTCCAACCTAGTTGTTTAATCAATTTGTTTTCCCATTTTTGTTCTTTTTGAAAGTAACCTAGTATCTTTGTTACTCATCTTCTTTGGTAATTTGAATTAACAAAAAAACCAAGAAGTCTGACTTAGCTTTGGTCTAACTCTTGACTTTATAGGGTGAGGCAGATGAAATGAGTGTGTTTTCATGAGTCAAGTCTGGA
This sequence comes from Sclerurus mexicanus, assembly GCA_013396755.1. NCBI lineage: Eukaryota > Metazoa > Chordata > Aves > Passeriformes > Furnariidae > Sclerurus > Sclerurus mexicanus. Next base: position 14,470 of record VWZF01001795.1, on the reverse strand, counting down.
AGCGATACAGTTAGCAGTAATACATTTGAAACAAATATTCCTTCGATGTCTTAGATGGCAATCTTAAAGACATCAGCCCATAATAGTGAGCTTTGTGGAAAACATCTTGGGGAAGAGTAGCATCTCTTTACAGGCTGAATTGCATCTCCCTGGGATCTGTTAGGTTTGTGTGGCAATGGAATACCATGGTAATATGAGAAATCAGCAAGGAAAACTATTCTTAAAAAAAAGCACACCTGAGCTAAAAATGAATATTTTCTACAAATAAGAAGAGTAACTTAAAAAATAAAGTAAAATGTAAAGCTGCATAACCTGGTTATCAAATCAGTCCATTTTGAGCAGGAAGGCTGGAAAAGTTTAAGAAAATTACAGCTGCTAACTGCAGTTTTAAAATGTTGGAAAGCTAAGTCTGTTGCCACTTAAAACTCTGTTCAACTTACATACTTAGTTCTAAGGAAAATCTTCATTATACTTACTCTATCTTTTGTGCTTATGTTTATTTCAAATTCAGTTTGATTTATGAGTCTCTGGAGTAATAGTACCTAAAAGGAATTCTTACAAATCACTCCTTGTTTTATGAATCTTGTTTTATGAGCTATTGTTGTGCACTTGTTTGATGTATTGGTGTGTTTGTTTGTTTATTTGTATGTTTGATGCCTTTGCAAGCTCTCTCTTCTTGCAAGTTTAAGTCTTTGTGGAAGTTAAGTGATGATCTAGCTGAGGCCTTTGGTGCTGCAAAACAGAATGTGAAGATCATGGTGATGTGAATGAGAAGCAAAAGCAGGAACCCTTAACCACAAAACCTGCGTGTTAAAACAAGATGTGTGCAGAGTATCTAATTTCCTTCACAGGGTGCCTAAAATATGTGCAAGACTGAGAATGCAAGGCTTATTCTATGTCTTTCAGCCTTTTAAGCTTCTAAGGGAGATGGGGTTTGGTTTATTGATGGAAATATGATAAGGAAAGATGAACTTGCAGGAAGTGAGTTTTGTAGACTGTCTTAATTTACACAAGTACTGGCATCTGCAACATTTGTGTTGTAGATTGTGAGCATTCTCAGATACTTACATTTTTGTGCTTGAGTGTTGCTTAATCATTTTCATTAAATGCTACGAATGTTTAAAGCAGACACACGGGTATAGAGCATTTGCAGTCATTGGCCTGTGTTTGTACTTGTAACATCCCTAAACTCCTCCTAACCTCCATACATGTAAGTATCCACTCCTTTCATTTGCGTTTTCTTGCCTTGATAATTCCAAAGCATTCTGATTATATCCTTTGAGCATGCATATTTTTATTATGCAATCATTTATATGAAGATAGCCAAAACTATTTTAAATTAGTTTAAATTTTAAACTGTTTTAAATTAGACTTCAGTGGTAAGACAATCAGTCAAGCAAGACACTGTGGGTCTTATGTTGCTTTTTATATCTTGAAACCCTTCCAAATTTTGTAACATCTTAATCACAGTGAGATTTTTGTTAGACTGGTCCA
>VWZF01001791.1:42249-80220 GCA_013396755.1 Sclerurus mexicanus | reverse complement strand
TTCAGTGTAGCACTTGGTGTTTTTATGTGTACTGAGGTCTGGAAGCTACGGAACTGACCATTTAGGCCAATTTCTTCAACTACTAAAATGTATCTTTCTTACATTGAAAGATAGTCACCCTTTGATAAGTGTTTGCATTGTCTGAAGAAGTAATTAAAAAAATCTGTCTGACATTTCAAAGCACTTTGCAACAGTTTACACAAATTGATACAAACTTTCTAGTATATAATGACTGTGAGCTATAGTGAAAATGGACAAGGATTCCAGCAACAGGCAGTTACCACATAAATAGTTTCCTGATAGCCTGGAATAATTGTCTGGCTGATGCTTCTCTTTGTATAATTAAAAGAAGTTCTCTGTGCCTCATGTAACATGTTTGGCTTTTGTGTTTTGTGTCTCTGGGTAGTGACGGAAGGAAGAGGCGTGTACAGGGAGGTTCAGTGCTTTAGATTGGACCATCGTGTGGTCATGTGGGATTTCTATTACTGTAAAGGAACCGGTGCTGTGATTGCCTTTGAGTATGTAATGCAAAGTGCCAGAGGAGGCTGAGGAGGAGAGAGTGTGTGTACCCAAGCAGTTGCCTGGAGGCACTGACGTACTGTAACCTTAGGTTTGGTCAGAAGAAGTGACAAATCTGGTAATAACTGTGTATTTGCTCTGTCCTTGTTATTACATTTCAGCTAGATTTTCAAAGGCAGTAAATTCCCCATGGCATCAGTAAGCTGTGTGGGGAGTGTGCATGTTGGGGGGTGGAACCGCACCCTTCTGACAAGGTTCAGTGTGTAAGTAAATGTTATGACTTCTATGTGCTGCTTTCAGTGCACTGGTGTAGTCTCTCTGGTGTTGCTTTTCTGGATCCTGCAGCTGTCCTGCAATTCTGGAATAAATTCCATGCTCTGCTTGGGGATAGACTGGATGAAGAATTGGAGGTGGGGAGTCTTGACTGAAGAAGGAAACCCATAGACTCCTATGGACACTTCCTTCACACATTAGCAAAATTTAATGGTTAATTCTTATATTAATGAAATTTGTGTCACTTGGGGAGTTTTTCAGTTTTTTTCTTGGTAAGGGTTATCTTCATAGCTTCAAATGAGGATGGTTGCCTGTAAGGAGCCTAGGAAGAACTAACACTAACACTTCTGCTTAGTGTAATTTAATGTGACACTTGGTCTGAATGTGATACTGTATTTCTGTGTTACATATTCATCTGGCTGGCTGAGTTTTTTTCTGGTGAAAAGAACAAACACTTTAGAACACATTTATAAATCAGTTAATAATTAATTTTATACTAGTAATGAAGTTGAGTTGCTGTATCCTTAAGACAATGCTTTTCTATTAATGAATAAAAAATGTTGTGAACAAGCTATATTTTCAACAAAAGTCATGGCTTTAATCCTGTCTTACAGACACATTTAACTCTTGATAATGTTGACTTTCAAAGGTCTCTTTTGTTATTGCAGTTAGTACTGCTGATAGATCAGAAAATATCTGTAGAAACTTTGACGTTCCAAAGTAAGAACCACATTATGACAAATAGGGTTGTTGGAATTACTGTTACTGCAGCACGACCTTTTAAAGGAAATGAACCAGTTAAGAAAAATCACTTAAATTGCTTTTCACTATGAATAGAATTTTGTGGTACTAACTATGCAGCAGCTGCTGTTGTGTTCTGTATGAATGAGTAACCAGGTGCATAGTCGAGGGTATTTAACCCCAAGAAGAAATGGTAAGGTTAAAGCCCAAGATGCTCATATGAATGCCCTTTTCATCTTTTTTTGTTTGTTTTTAGTTATAGGCAAAGCTGGCACTAAATAATTTTTACTGTGAGGTGAACATGTTCTGTTCCCCAGCTTGAGGTCGTCTCTGCAACTGCTGATAGCAATACTTTCCAAAGTACTGTGTCTGTAATGAGATGTATTGAGGATTGTTGATTACACTGTAATAGGTAAGCATTGTGGAACACTGTCAAAGTATCTCTCTAGGGGGAGCTGTAATTTGCTTTTGTCTGGATAAGTCTCTAGTAAGTGCATGATGAATCATAATTGCAGTTTTTCCTGGTAGTTTAAGATATCTGTGGAAGCAGCATCAAGCATCTTCATATGAAATTGCCTAGCAAAGTTCAGGACAACACAATGTGCTCTACCTCTTAACTATCTGTATTTTACCCTTTTTCCTTTACTGGGAAGTGGACTCCACTGTGTCTATTTTTTTTATGCTGGGTCAAGACTGCCTCTCAATTTGTAAATGCAGCTCGACTCACTATGTCTTTCTGTTTGATTCATCCTGATATGTGTGAGATGTGTGTAAATAAAAACTGTCAGGTTCTGCCTCATCAGTCGCATCAGGAGCACTGAAATATGGGAATGGAGGTGGGAAGGTTACATGAGACTGCAAAATAGAGCTACTCTTGTAGCTCTCTTGATTCTTCAGTTCCAAAAAGATCTGTGTTGTCTGGTGTTTGTCAAATGGATCTTCCAACCAGGTCTTTCTTTCCCCTTCACAGTAACTTTTATTTTGTTTTTTAAGTTGCGTTGAATGAAGTGAATGTAAACAAGCATCTTGGCTTCTTACACAGTAATATACTATCTCTTGAAGTGATATCATTTTGTTACCAGCAAACTGTCTAGTGATTCTTTGATTAGACTGAAGTTTCTGTGAAGGGTATACAGTCATGGAAAGTTAAACTTGATGAGAGATGACCAGTTCTGAATTCGAATAAGTTACTGGCTGTGAAATATTAACCTTGCCAGAATTGGTGAGACCAAGCTTTTTGATTTGAGTTTCAGGGAGGCTGATGACTTTTGAGAAGACTGATTATGTATTTTCTCTACTTTCTAGTGCTCCTTAGTTGCATTCACATTCTTCTCAGATCTCTCTTCTTACAGTTTGAAAAGGAAGATGTATACAGACAAGGTGTTGTCTGTTTGTATTTGCCATTCAGTTTAGAATTGCTCTGTGATCAGTTTTATCTCATGAAGTTGGCCAAGAGTAGTGACATATGCAATCGCTGTAGAGATGGTCAGAGGAGCGTACTTTCGTGCATTTGTAGTAGATGTTCAACTTGTGATTGCATATGTGGTTTGTTTGTTCTGCTGCATTTCCTGGTGGTTTTTTGTTTTGTTTTGTTTTTTGGGTTTTTTTCTGGTACCTCTTGCAAACAAGTGGGAACTTACATAACACTCCTTTGACTTCAGGGATGTTCAAGGAGGTGTGGGTGAGACAAACTGGAAAGGTAGTCAACTAAGAACAAAGCTTTATTGCAGCAATGAAGTTCTATGCTACTACCCTATTCCTCTGCCTCTTAGCAGTGCCTTTTAAAAGTGCAAAAGCGACTGCAAGTCAAATAGCAGAAAGGTAGGAGTGTAAACAGTACGGAAAGCTGGCTTGATGTTTTAGTTGACTTTGTCTGAAACTGTACTCTTGCTTTTATTTGCAGCATATTGGATATGAACATGAGTACCTGTTGACAACATCCATTTGCATGTCTATTAAAGTACAGTATGTCATGATGCTTTACTTGCTGAGTGTGTAACTGCACCTGCATATTTCTACTTTTTAGTCATGAGGGAGAGGTGTTCTTTAAAACAGTAGAAGACCAGTCAGTTATGTGGTGTGAGGTTGTCAGTTTACTGAAGTGTGGCTGCCTTGTGCCCCATCTTTACAGGCAAGTTCAGAACAACCTTCATTTTGTCACCCCCTCTGGTATGTAACTAGCCTGATCAACAAAGCCTGACATTGCCCACTGCAATTTCTTCAGTTGAGGTTTGTTCTCAGTCCTGCCTGTTTATACAGAGTGGCTGTGTAAGAATTGTCCACCTTGCATGCAGCTGAAGGCAGAGTAGAAATGTCCACTTTTTAAAACATTTTGATTAGCTGCACTTAATTATAGCAGTTGATCTCATTGCAAATATCTCTTCTCTGTAAAAAATGGAGGGTAGATTTTTCAAGACTCAGTTTTCCTGTGTCTTCTGTGAATCTTTGGGTGACCAGCTGCATTGAAAGGCCACTACTTTCCAGACTGTAATGAAGCAACCTTTGTTCTGGTTACTGAATTTTTTGAGCTAAGTGACACTGATTTTTGTTTTGCTTTCTAGTAGTTCAGCAGCTCTTTAGTTAACCAAACTTCTAGCAAAGCTGGGTTCTACCTTACCAACTCCGGGTTTCTTCCTGGTATGTGGATGTGATTTTGGGATTGATGTTTATCGGTGTCTGTTTTTGTTTTGTGTTTTTTTTTTTTTTTTGTTAAAGCGTGACCCCCAACCAAGTTACCTGTATTAGTAAATGTCTTGAATGTGGTATGTTCTGTATAGATGTGATTGAATAAGTGAATCTGAATTACCAAGCCTGATCTTTGACTTCTGACTACAGAAGTTCCTCATCTGCAGTGGAAAGCATCTAGCAAGATACAGCTCCTCCAAAACAGTTACCAATGCCTGTCCACTCATGTCTCTGGAGAAACACTGATATTTTAAGCAAATAATCTTGAAACAATTTTTATAAAGCAGATGGGTTATGTTTGTAGTTCAAACCGGTAAGTTAGAAATAATATTAAATGCAAAAAATATGTGCATTTTTTTTTCTTTAGAGAAACGAATTTTACTCTTTATTTTTCATGTGAAAATTGGTTCTACTGTGTAGAACAAAATTTGTGCATTTCCATTCCCCTTGCTACCCCCCTTTCTGTCTCTGGCAAGGGGAAATAATTTTCCTGTTTTGTAAGAGCTTCATCATCTCCTTCCCCTTCAAACCTAGTGTTTTTCATGTGTTTCTGTTTCTAGGCTATTAATTGTTAATACCAGGATCTGGTGTCAAAGTGTCAAATAAAGCATGTGTAGGTGACAGAGATGAAGAGCTAGGGATATCTTTTACTTCGTCTACTCCCCCAAGTTATTTCTCTGCCAAGACAACATCAAAATTATGTTTTGCTCATGTTTGGGGTTTTTTTTTTTTGACAATAAGCATTAAGATGTAGTTTAATTCTCAGGTTTCTTTTCTGTTAGTTTGTAAAGTTGACTGCTCTCTCCTATAAGAGATTATTATTCCAAGTCTAGTGAAGTGGTAGCTAAAAACTTGGGAATTATAAGCTCTTTATAATGCAAAGTATTTTCAGTTCTGCCTAAACATTAGGAAGGGAAAAGCATCTATCTTTTTGAAGTGAAATTTAAATGTTATTTGGCTCATCAAAATACTAGTTCTTTAAGTCAATACTTTATGAATTAGCTCAAGATATGTGACACATTAGCTTCTGGGTCATGGTGTAATGCTCAGAATTGCTTTGTCTCTTAACATCTGGAAAACTGCAGTCCTAGGCAGTGTTTTCTCATGCCACTGCCCATGTAAGGAACAGCTGAATTCTGTCCTTGTGTGACACTGTCATCCGATTGTTAGCACGCAGGAAAGGTGTCCACAACAGATTATGTTTCATAAGTCAAGTTTTCAGAATTGCTTTTCTTTTTTGAGTTCATGCAGCTACTATCTGAAGTTTGTAGATGAGTGTGGGTGTGTTACTGTGCTTCTGTTACTGCAAATGAAAAAAAAAATTCTTAGCTGAATATATTTATTTTGAACTGAGCAGTATTGCAAGCTAAACTTCCACAACTTTGGACCAGTGAGCTCACACTGTTGTTCATCTTCATCATTCTTTTTTGTGAAGTAGTCATTTCTGATATTTGATGCTTCAGAGTGCTGTCCGCAAAAATCAGATTTGTTACTTAATGTGCAACAAGCCAGTAATTACACAGTCAAAGAACACATTGATTACTTATTTCAGAGTTGTACAACCCTGTGTGCTTCGTGGCATTCCACAAATCAAGCACGTTCCTCCTGGGTTTGGACTTTCCATGCCACTATTTATACACAGTTCAGTGTTAGTAACCTCCCAAGTACAGTTCCTCTATTATGATTGATTAGTAATTTCTATACAATTTACACAATCCCAACTAAGTCCTACCACATGCTCAGGAAGGGTCTTCACCTGGACTAAGGGCTGCTAGCTGCTATCTGTTCGTTGTCTTTCCTGCCGATTACTCTTGAAAATGTACAGTGATTAAACATCAAAGAACATCCTAACTTAAGGTAATCTTGATATATTACACATTTTGCAACAAGTAGGCTGGTTTAGAGAGTGAGTGGAAGCTCTTACAATGTCCTGTGTTGTAGCTCTTGCACTATTTTCATGGGATTTTTCCTGTTTTCTTACATACTTATCAACATTCAAGAAAACAACTCTAGGAAAGTATAGAATTTTACAGTTTTCATCGTCTTGGTGTTGGACATTAAAAATTAATTGCAAAAATAGAAGATAGCAAGTTAAGGATTGCCTTAACAGCATGAATTTGCATTGAATTTCTTATGAAAGTGATCTTTCAGTCTTAGTATTGTTGCTTTTCATACAACCTTGACCTGTGTGTATGATTTCTTTGAGTTTACATGCGCATGTCCTCATTTGAAATTGATTTACTCCATGATCCCAGTTACTTAAAAACAGTGTATTCTGATTTGTATTTCATAAATTATTTATGGCTGAACATTTTGTTAGCATTGTGTGTTTCAGAGTATCAACTAAAAATTGTGTTGAAAGGAAAGAAACCTTGGAGAAATTCTGTTAGGAGCAATTAAAGTATGGACTTGCACTGACAACTGCTTTTCCTCTTGTTTACTCAGCTGCTTTTAGCATGGTGTACATTTTATCAGGTACCTCTCAATAATTAAATGGGTGTAGCAAGTAAAAATGGCTTGTCAAGTCTGAAGTGTTAGTTTTTACGCTGCCTTCAACCAAGAGAGATTTTCACTATTTTCAGATCACCATTTTTTTTTTCAATTGTGTCAATTGTGCTCTCATTCTTAATTAAATTTCATTTTCATATGTTTGTTTTGTTTGGTGGTAGGTTTTGGTTTTGTTTCTGTTTGATTTTACTTGAGATTGGTGCCACATTAACCAGTTTATGGTAACTAAAGTCTTTCTGTTTCCTGTTACTTGCTGTGACAGTAGTTCTGAGCTATTGTAGAATTTTCATATTTTCTGGCCCCTGGTAGCAGTTCTCAGTTCAGTCAACTCAGCTGGGGGGAGAGAGAGCATGTTGTTGTTTGGTACCCTTGAAAAATATTCTTAGCAGCTTTAATATTGCTATAATATCTAGAAAGTTTTAAATGCACAGTGATTTTAAATTGTTACTCCTGTGGGCCTAGAATTTAAAATTCTTAGCCACCATTTTCTTTGAATCATTTTTAACATAGTCCTGGCTACGGCTAAGGAGAAGTGAATATTCACATAGTTGCATAACAGAAAAGAAAAAAAATAATTTTGCAGATGACACAAAGCTGGGAGGAGATGTTGACTCCCTGGAAGGCAGGGAGGCCCTGCAGGGAGACCTCGACAGGTCAGAGGACTGGGGAATCACCAACCATGTGAAGTTCAACAAGGGGAAGTGCCAGATTCTGCACCTGGGATGGGGCAACCCTGGACATACGTACACACTGGGGTATGAGATGCTGGAAAGCAGTGCCATGGAAAGGGCCCTGGAGGTCCTGGTCAATGGCAAGTTGAATATGAGTCAGCAGTGCCCTGGCAGCCAGGAGGGCCAACCCTGTCCTGGGGGGCATCAGGCAAAGCATCACCAGTCAGTCAAGGGAGGGGATTGTCCCGGTCTGCTCTGCACAGGGGTGGCCTCACCTTGGATATTGTGGGCAGTTTGGGGCACTGCAATATAGGAATGATATTAAGCTCTAATAGAGAGTCTAAGGGAGGGCAACAAAGATGGTGAAGGGCCTTGAGGGGAAGATGTATCAGGAGTGGCTGAGGGCACTTGGTGTGTTCATCCTGGAGAAGAGGAGACTGAGGGAAGACCTCATTGCAGTCACAACTTCCTTGTGGGGGGAGGAGGAGGAACAGACACTGATCTCTTCTCTGTGATGACCAGTGACAGGACCCAAGGGAATGGCCTGAAGTTGTGTCAGGGGAGGTTTAGGTTGGATATTAGAAAAGGTTCTTCACCCAGAGGGTGCTTGGGCACTGGCACAGGCTCCCCAGGGAAGTGGTCACAGCATCAAGCGTGACAGAGTTCAAGAAGTGTTTGGATGATACTCTCAGGCACATGGTGTGACCCTTGGGGATGGTCCTGTGCAGGGCCAGGAGTTTGACTCCATGATTCTTGTGGGTTCCTTCCAACTCAGCAAATTCTGTGATTCTATAGTTCAGTATGGACTCAAAATTGTGGCTGGTGTTTCTATATGCTGTTGGACTTAGTTTTCTGAAGTTATGTTGTTATCAGTGGGGAGAATCTAGATGGTTAATACCTTATTTGGTCGTCATATCCTGTCATAAATCTGGATTTTAAAGGAATAGTTTAGACTGATCAAGTTTGCCTCCTTCACTTGGAAAAGAGCAGTGTTTAAACACATAGCTTGACAAAACAATCAGCAAACGTAAGACAACAATTTAACAGCCACAGGATATAGTCTGAAATATTTTCAGAGTTAAACGATTTCTTCTGAGTGTGGAGAAGGTAGAGTTCACTTTTGATACTAGAATTTCTGTAATAATCAAGGCAAGCTACTGTTTCTGCTTTCTACCAGTGCATTAAAACAGAAGTGTTGACACTGATAAAGGTTCTATATTAGTTGAAGTGTCTCCCTTATGTGATGTTTTTCATGAGACTTGATGGGTGAATTGTGTTGTGCTGCAAATGGTTTCTGCTCTCATTGCTAGATTACAGGAGCTCTTCAGTTTTTCTGCATTAGTACACCATGTCCCTTTATGTCTTGGTCTTACTTTGACTTTCTTGGCTTTGTGAAACATGAGCATCTCTAAATTGTGTAAACTTAATTGTTTTCAAGCCTGCTTGAATCTTGAAAAGGATGTGTCATAATGATGTGAAATAGTACCATTATCAAGCAGAAAAAGATAGAAGTATGTGATTCAAGAAACATCATTTTGAGACAGTTTTATTTTGTTAAATCTTGTGCCAGTGATTTTCTGAAATCTGTGGAAAAGCCTGAGACAGTTTTTGTCATGCCATCTAGTGGCAGGTTTACTTTTATTTGTGTGTTTTAAATTGGACTGATGTGTACTCTGGAAAAGGTGCAATAAAAATCTGTGTCTTGCAGCACTAGACATCATTGTACTGAGGCATACAGTTGTTAAAGTGTTTCTCTTGGTATTCACTTAAGTATTAAATATATTAATATATTAAATATATTATTTTTCTGAATAGAATGTCTGAAAAAAAGACTTTGTTGTCCTTTTTGTGCATGTAAGTGCAGTTTGTATTTCCTGAAGATTTCTGCTGTATGTGTGTGGCTCTTATAGCATGGACGTACTTTGGGACTTGCTGCAGGACGGACCTGGGTTAGGTGAAGGAAATAAACGAAGAACTGTGTCAATCTCAGTCTTTCCTGCCATGTAAATAATGGAAGTGGTGTTCCTATGATAACTGCTAACATGTGGAGGTCAAATATTGCTAATTTAGTTGCACATGATTTCAGTCTTGAATGAACTTGTGTGCAGCCCATCATTGATGCTAAATAAGACTTTTGTTTGAGTTAAGTAGTCTGCTTTGCTGTAGACCAAATTAGTCAAGCACCTCTGGAAACCGGTTGTGATACTTCAGTTGCATCAGCTGGAAGTTGCGCTGTTGGAATGAGCACTTGAAAATGGGAACTTTACTAGGCTTCAACTGAATGTGAAAGAGTGGGTCTGTCCATGATTTTGGCCTGCTTCTGTGCTCTGAGGAATGGATAAACTTTATCAATAATTTGATTTTATTTTTTATATTGATATGTGCATACCTATACATATTTGTATATTTTAATACAGGTTGAGTTCTGTAAGGTGTTGTGTATTTTATGTAACACTTCACTCAATCTTTTTCTCGGACTTAATTTACAGGTAGATTTTAACAGACTACTGGGGAAAAAGTAAATATGTTTTGAGTACTTTTCAGACCTTTGGTATCTTGGTAGTAGTATCTTGAATCCTAGAATTTAATCTGGGAGGAGCTATTCCAGGTACCTCAGGTACCTCAGCCCTTTTCTTTACACTTTGTAATGATGTAACTTTTTTTGTTATAATGGGCATGGAATGGAGTAGAAGATGGCTATGCTTCTCTTCTAGTGCTTCCAGCTTTTCTCTATATATAAGAAATCCCAGAGTCTGTAGAGCTGTTATAGTTTCAAAATCTTTCATGGTTTTTTTTTTTCTCTCTCTTACCAACACAGAGGTTTGGGAGCTGGAGCCCAGCCCCACTACCTGCTGTTGGAAGCAGCTGACAGAAGGCTGGCTGATAGCTTTGCGTTCCCACTTAATGGCTGGGGATGACTGGTGGAGGTAGGTGGGGTGGCTGCAGGGAGAGAGCTTTGTTCCTGGTTTATTGTCACACTTCTCTGCTCTGATTGCTGTGTAGGTGCCAGACACTGTTTGCTGGGCTGGTGGAAGCACTTGGAGGGAGCTGCCCTGGTTTGGCGCCCGACTCCGTGTGCTCTGTGCCATTCCTTGGAGAGAGAGGGAGAGCAGTCGCTGCTCCCTGGATTTGGTATAGACTCTTTGAGGGCCAACTCCACCTGCAGAGGAGTGGCTAACCCAGCACCCCACAACACTTTCGGACAAAGGATTAGGGGAGAGTCTTTACACTGCCCATGGGAAAGATTTCAACCTGTCCCTTTGTGGCCACCATTCATTCCCATGAGAGTTTTTCAGACCTAGGACCTCTCCCTGGTCCCCACTTTGTGTTGCTGGAGCCTGTGAGTGACATCCGCGNTCCTGCTGTCTGTGAATAGAACTGTTCCGGGGGGCACGGATGGGGCTTGAGTCGGGTCAGTTTTGGTTATGGTGTCACTGTTGGTTCTGTTCCGCTTTTTTGGTTATATATATATTTAGTAAAGAACTTTTATAATTTTCTATACTTTTTCTGTTTAAAGTCTCTTAATTTCAAAGGTTGTGGTGGGTTTTGGGAAGAGGCCCCCTTCCTAGTTCAGATAGACATCTTAGTTTTCTTTTAAACTGAGACAGTCATCAACATTAAGGCAAGGAAACTGATAGAATCCCAGACCCCAAAACTGCCTTACAGGCAACTGTATGCTGTGCCAGAGCTGTGCCAAGAGGAGTTCCCCACTATCTGCTCTCNAACAACAGATACACACACTCGTAAACTCAGGGAAAAGCTCAATAAGTAACTAATACAATAAATTCTCATTAAAACTCAAACCTCCTCTTAAGAGAAGCAGGTCCTTCCCCTCCGTGCAGCTGGGACAACAGTTTCTCAAATAGGCCTCAGCTCATATAGAAAAGAGCTAAGCCAACCCAGAGACCTGATGTTCTCCGAGCACACAAAAGGAAGAGAGAGGGGGGAAACTTTCCCTTGTTTTATATACCTCTGATTACGTAAAAGGAATGGTGTGGAATACTTCCTTAGTTATAACCTAGTTACCAAGGAAGGCCCAGACCAAAACCAAGAAAACTAAACCACCACAGATTGCTGCTTCGCGAGGTGTGGCATTGCCTCCTGCTGTCTGTGAATAGAACTGTTCCGGGGGGCACGGATGGGGCTTGAGTCGGGTCAGTTTTGGTTATGGTGTCACTGTTGGTTCTGTTCCGCTTTTTTGGTTATATATATATTTAGTAAAGAACTTTTATAATTTTCTATACTTTTTCTGTTTAAAGTCTCTTAATTTCAAAGGTTGTGGTGGGTTTTGGGAAGAGGCCCCCTTCCTAGTTCAGATAGACATCTTAGTTTTCTTTTAAACTGAAACAAGCCCTAACTGCAGACTTGTCTGAGTCAGTGGAAGTAGGACCAAGATATCAATTTGAATGCTTTCTGGTACCATTCCCATGCAGTGGGAATGGGAAAGCACAGGAAACTGCAGGAAAAAAACCTATGGATCAGTTGCTTGGGGTTTTTTTGATTGTGGTTTTTGTTGTGGTTTTGGGTTTTTATTTGTTTTGATTTTTTTATCTTTATTTGGTTTTTTAGCATAGAAGTCACCTTCATTGGTGATATTTTTAGCTTCCCTGAGGAATCTTGGGAGACGCTGCCACTATTCTCTATGCCTTAGCATGTGGAGAAAAATACCAAGGCTGTACTTTGTTCTTCTAAATGTTCAGACATGCATCTGACCAGTGTGAATAACAGGGATCAAAATTTAGAGAAAGCTGGGCAGAGGAGTCACTTATTTAGACAGAATGTGAATTCTCTCTGCATTTCTTCTTGTATATAGGTGCTGCTTTTGTACAAAGGTTGGAAAAACCCTGCAAGAGGTTCAAGTTACAGATATTTTTGCCTCTTTCTGTGAACATCTGCTCATTACTGTTCTTTATTAAGTACCTGGCAGTTAAAAATACCTTGACTTTTGCTTGTCAAGTTTGTTCTCTTAGGAAAAGTGTGCTTAAAAAGCTGTAAGTGTGTTTCGTTTGTTTATTTTGCTGAATTCCTCCTCTTGTCTGTAGAAGTGTCTCAGGGAGGCAACAAGTCATCAGAGAAGGACTTTATTAGAAGACTGGTGACTTCTACCAGTATCTGGGGTGAGACATGGATAAAAGGGTTTCTTTTCAGATTGTTTCTATTGTTTTTTGTTCAACTTTTTGAAACTCAGGTCAGTTCTCCTCAGATCAGGAGGATCATTTTATTGGCTTCTTCTAAGTTCTTTTAAGTTCCTCCTTTACATGGCACTGTAAGGCGACACCTGAAATACTGTATTCTAGTTTAGACCCTTCATTCCAAGAAAGACAGTGAGGTGCTGGAGTGTGTCCAAAGAAGGGCAGTGGAACTGGTGAAGGGTCTGGAGCACAAATCCCATGAAGACGAACTGAGAGAACTGGCATTGGTTAGCCTGGAGAAAAGAAGGCTCAGAAGAGACCTTCTGGCTCTCTACAACTGAGAAGAGCTTGTAGTGAGGTGTGAGTCAGTCTCCTCCACGTATCTTCCTGAGATATGTTAAAAATCTGTTCCATCATACTTCCAGTGTTTCTTATGGAAAGAGCAGGAAACACGGTTATAAGTAGGCAATAGTTTCTGTTTGAAGAGTGACTAAGTAAGGTAGTAGTCTTTGGCTTGGAAAAGAGATGAGTTGAATGATTTAACAAAGCACTCAAAATCCTGTCAAGAAAAGAGCAAGTATGAAGTGATTCTTCACTGCTTTTTAATATATAGTGCCAGGGATTTTTGTACAAAGGCAGTAGGAATCAGGTTCAAGTAGAAATAATTTTGTGCAATTCTTTTGCACAAAATGGATGGCAGACTTGGGAGATTCCTTACTAATGTTGTGAACTCATGAATTAAACAAAGTCTGCATGGGATTGAGGAAACACAGATCTGTTGAAAACCACCAGATGGCCAAACTCTATCTCTGGAATTCCCAGGGTTGCCAAAGGCTGAAAAGTGTGGTGTGGAGAGGGATGTGTGAAGGAGGGCTGTTTGCCCGTTTGTCTTTGCTACACACTTCTACAGACCAGTTTTGGAAAGTGAATACAGAAATACATGACCTTTGAGCTGAGCCATTCGGCTCATTTTTACATTTGTGTATCTTCCTTTATTTTAATTTGAAATATGAACTTAGGTTGAACAGGCTTTGAATCTAGCTGAAAAGAAACATCTTCTATATGTCTGGACCAAGCTGTTGACAAAACTGCCATTAATGTGTGAGCTAGCTCTTTATGCGCGCTGTTTGTAATGCACTGTGGAGCTAGTATATATACTCTGGCCAACCTGCATATCAGGTATATGCATAGAATACCTTTTCTTTCATGTGTAGATATACTGTTCAACTAGTGCATCTTGAATATAACAGATGTGCTGCACAAACTCCTGCGGCATAAATTTGTATTGCCTTCTGTAATGTACATGGTGGAAGTTTTGGAGTCTGAAAAGAAAAAGGTCTTTGGCTTAATTTAACTGATAGTAGTCTGAGGTAGTGGGCCTATAGAAAATCTATCTGTGTAATGATTTGCACTGAAAGCTTAACAAAAAGTCACTAGATTGTGAATTTCTGATTATTACTGTATGATGCAGAATTAAGTGTTGTCTGGTAGTGTTAACTTTCTGCTGTGTTACAAAACACATGTACATTAGATTGAAACATTTTTTTTTCTTCTGCAGGAGAACTTTGAAGATGCCTTTGAAAACATCCCTGTGTAAGTAGATTTTTGTAAATCTGTGTTTATTAAAATTATTTATATGTATGGAATACTGCATGCACACCATTCCAAGGAAATAAAATTTTATATGCACTGACTAGTATCATATTTTTCAGAACAGTTAAGATCCCCAAGAGTAGGGAAAATGAAAGGTTAATTAAGTTGATATATGGGATGAAGTATTTGTCAACAAATGTGAAAGTTGTAAAGAATTAAAAATAGAAAATTTAGTAACTTAGTTACATATTGGCAGCTCTCGACATGTTTGCATATTGAAGAAATAGTTGCTTAACATTGAGGAAAAAAATTTTGGATCACACATTATGCAAGATCATCTAAGGAAGATTTTCAAATGGAAATTGCTATACATCATAATGTACTACTGCACAGATGTTTTTCCCTAATGAAGTGAGACAGTCACTTCTCTGCCATTAAATGGTGTGATGAAGCAACACATTACACTGCAGTGAAAACACATGATGCTGTTTGAAAATGGTTTTAGTTTTTCTGTAGGATTTTATTGCATTTTTGTGCCATGAAGCACCTTAGAAGGGCACTTCTAGTGATATCCTCAGATTTGTAAAACAACTGTAGACCCAGCAGTAGCTTTGAACTGAACTTAAATTGCTAAAACTTCCATGATCTTAGCAAATTATATTTTACAGATTTGCCAGACCCTCTGCTTGTCTCTTATCTAGAGTAGTAAGGTCTGCTCTCTAAGTAAAACTGAGAAAAAATTAAATAGTTTCCTGACACTTGGAAGGAAACAAGAATGTGATATGTTCATGTTGAGAACTTTTCATGTTAGTGATTGCTCTTTCTTCCTTTGACTGCCTGGCTGTATGTTCAGGTAACTTTGCTCTGTGGCCTATGTTTCCCTTTGGAGAGCGAAGAGAGTGACTTTGAAATACTTATTTTAGGAAAATGTTATCCAACACTCATTCCTTCTATGACAAAGTTGTTACATGTTTTTCATGGATATCTGAGGTGGGCATGATTGTTTAGTATTGGCATGCAGAGCTTTGATTTATTCTTCCTGGTTATCTCTCCCATGTTCGTAGTTGTCATACAGAAACAGTTTTTACAGTGATGTAGTTAGGCTGATATTAGTTTATTCTGGCTGCTATTGCTTCAATCTGTAATAAACATTATATAGAGGAGTCTATGCAGGATGATGAAGAGAATACTAATGGGGCAGAAATTGTGTTGTTACTTCATGTTGCTAAATGAACATAGTGAAAGAGTGTATTTTGTATCTGGGTAGGATTCTTCACTGGATTAGACTCTCAAATTCATTAGAAGGTACGGCTGTTTAAAAAATGTGTCTAAAGAACTGAAAAAAAACCCCTTGGGAAATCTTCAGTCTTATCTTCCTTGAAGCACTTTGATTGTAGTTTTCAAATGATGCTGGTGTATATATATATATATGCCTGAGGGGAAGCCTCTCATAAATCTAATGCTACACTGATTATTACTAGCCTTTTTCTATCTAGAATTAATGGTAGTTTTTTCTATTAAGAATACAGTAGTAAAAATTTGGGAACATGACTGCTTTGAAACAATGGCCAGAGGTTTAACCTTCTGGGAATCTAATTTTTTGATTTTGTTGTTGGTAACATTCACTTCAACATTTTTCTGTGTGCCAGTGTTTCAGTCTCTTATTTTGGATAGAAAAGTGGCATTGTTACAGCTCTAGGAGGATATGCCTGGCATCAGCTTGAGTGGTTTATTGCAGTTTGGTATACCTAGTTGAATTTAACTAAAATAGGCTTTTTTTATAGGGAGTTGTATACAAAACCTGATGTTTACTTGTGAGATCAGTTCTGGTTCAGATTCTGTCAGATCATCATGGTGGTTTAGAGAATTGGGAAAGAATGTGTGAGTACAAGATCTTCATAAATCTGTATTTCATATACCACTCTGCAATTCTTCATGTAAAATATGTAGAGTAATACTGCTCTGTATTTTGCATCAGAAGATGCTACCAAATGGTTTTGCTAATCTAACTTGCTCTCATTTGCTTTATTCATTAAATATTGCTTACCTATAAATACTGGGTTGTGCAAGTTAGATGTTAAAAGGGCAACGAGTTATCTTAATAGGGTAAAAGAATTCCCTAAATCTCTAGTGTTGACTGTCATATCTGAGGACAAGCCCAGCAGGAAATCAGTCTTTGCTCCCATGGTCTAAATGTATTAGATTTTCTGTCTAGACTCTTTTGTGATGATCTTCTCATGGTAGTTACTGTAGATATACACAGCAACTCCAAAGCAGTTTTTGTAATGAGTCCAAAATATTTGTTTTGTAAAAATGTGAAGGAACCTTTAAATAGAATTCTTTATTATGCATGTGTTTTTTTGTTTCTGGTGCTAAAGCCAAAGAAAGGCTATTACAGTAGGTCAATCTGCCATTTTACTTAAAGCAAGGACTAGCATTTAATCTCATATCTTCTCCGCCAATAAGAAGTTTTCTAAGTGTTGGGTCAATAATAACTCTTGATACAGCATCTTCAACCTTCCAAAGAGAAGGATATATGTGAAAGTAAATTTGCCATTACCTGGCTGTGTTAACTCAGAACTATTTTCAGATTTGCATATTCTGTTGTAAAAGGACCCATGTAACTGAGTTGAACTGATCTTTCTGTTGTGGAAATTCAAGCCTCTGCCAAGAAGTTGGTAAGCTTCTTTTTCCAGGTATTTCCCCATGTTTCCACTGGAGTGTCTGCTCACTTTAAATTTTGGGCAGATGTATTTCACAAGGTTACCTAATGCCTCTCAAGCATCTACAGGTTCAAAAACATACATGGATGGAACAGGTTTTATTCTTTTATTTAATTCTTGCTAAGAATGCCTCTTCAGTACCTGAATCTGTGGAAAAACTATGAACTGTAATTTCAGTCTTACTGAACAAGATAATGCTCAACTTCTCTGTGTTTTCCCAATATGTTTCTGCTACTTTAATTTTTCCTGAAATTAATCAGAAAATCTCTTTGTAGAATGCAGATATTTTCTGTTGCCAGAGTATAATTTTGAAATTATCTTGTCTTTGGTTTTACAAGTAGATTAAAAGTTGTTTGAGTTCTCAACAGTTTTTAACTATCACTGTATTATGCTTTGTATGTCCTGACCTTGTTACTGTTTTTTTTTTATTTCTGCATGTATTTTATCTTCTGAAGCTCTTAATTTGTTTAGAACTTGTATGAAATATTTATTCTGTTGGGATTTCTTCCCATCTCATTTTACTTACTGTTCCTTAAATTGTCATCTCTATGTGATGGGAATAAGTAGCCATCAAGTTGTGCTTTTCCATGCAGTCTTCCTTGGATTGCCGAGCAGTCTTTCTCTTTGAGGTAAAGACAAAATGATGCTTCTATTTACCACTCCAGTATCAGAGGCTTAGGC
Source organism: Sclerurus mexicanus (assembly GCA_013396755.1). Lineage (NCBI taxonomy): Eukaryota > Metazoa > Chordata > Aves > Passeriformes > Furnariidae > Sclerurus > Sclerurus mexicanus. Next base: position 62,694 of record VWZF01001791.1, on the reverse strand, counting down.
AGAATAGCAGCATTTAGAGTAACTCTATTATGGTAGCTGTGTGGGTATATTTATAGAACATGCTTTGTAGTTGTCTTTGGGAAGAAACACAGTAGTCTGCCTGACTGCTGTGAGCAGTTCATATGGAAAGGAAGTCTTCATGTGGTGCTACTTAAATAGAAATTTCTGACACCAGACCCTCAGTTACAGCATCAGTGGAAATATGGCGAGATCTCATTTAAACGCATTTAAAACATGAAATATTGAAAAAAGTGGAAGCTAGCATTCTGCAGAAAAGCAGACAGATGATTCTTTTATCAATAATTTTCCATCTTTATCAATTTTAGCAATAAGATGAATGCTTCATTGATTCTCTTTTACATTTTCTTTGCCTGCCCAGAGCTGGATACTGTTAATCCTTGATCCTACCAAAGCAGCTCTGTGTGGTATTACTGGGGTGACAGATTAAGGGCCAGAAGTGTTTAAGGAAGTTAGAGCAGGTTATCCTCATAATCTCAGAAGTGTAGTTAAGATTCTAGTTATACCTGCACATGTAAGTGTTTTGTTACTGAATGAAATTGAACAGCTGGGGAAATGGCTCTAAATTCAAATTAACACAGAATCACAGGATCTGCTGAGTTGGAAGAGAACNAGATGGGCCAAATCCAACAGGATGAGATTCAACAAGACCAAGTGTTGGGTCCTGCACTTTGGCCACAACAACCCCACGGAGCTCCACAGGTTGCAGACAGAGTGGCCGGAGAGCAGCCAGACGGAAAGGGACCTGAGAGTCCTGATTGACAGGAGGCTGAACATGGGCCAGTAGTGTGCCCAAGTGGCCAAGAAGGCAGATGGCCTCCTGGCCTGTATCAGGAATAGTGNTGCCCTCCTTTGGACACTAAGAGCTTAATATCTTTCTAATACTGAGGTGCCCCAAACTGCCCACAGTATTCAAGGTGAGGCTGCCCCAGTGCAGAGCAGAGCAGGACAATCCTCTCCTTCGACAGGCTGGTGATGATCCCCCTGATGCCCCTCCAGGACACATGTAAGACGCCAGGTTTGAGCTACAGTTCATCAAAGGGGTTTTACTTTAGAAAAATATACAGGGCTCCAAAAATTCGACTGTCAAATTTATTAAAAGGGCCTTCAGTTCTTTAATATGTTGACAGAGCATACAGGAAAAGATGCTGCACATGTTTCTCAGGAAGTCAAAGAACACACTTTGGCAAACTTTAGAAAATGAGCGCACTTGGTAAAAGCTTAAAGGGCAGCATTCAAGTGAAATAAAGCACTTGACAATGTCCCCCAGAGATCAGTGTTGTACCCAGTCCCATTTAGTATCCTCATTGATGATCTGGACAAGGGGATCAAGTCCACCATTAGCAAATTTGCAGATGACACCAAGTTGGGGCAGAGTGCTGATCTCCTGGAGGGTAGGAGGGCTCTGCAGAGGTACCTAGACAGGCTGGAGAGATGGGCCAAATCCAACAGGATGAGATTCAACAAGACCAAGTGTTGGGTCCTGCACTTTGGCCACAACAACCCCACGGAGCTCCACAGGTTGCAGACAGAGTGGCCGGAGAGCAGCCAGACGGAAAGGGACCTGAGAGTCCTGATTGACAGGAGGCTGAACATGGGCCAGTAGTGTGCCCAAGTGGCCAAGAAGGCAGATGGCCTCCTGGCCTGTATCAGGAATAGTGTGGCCAGCAGAAACTTCCCCAGTAGTCAGCACTGGTGAGGCCACATCTCGAGTGCTGTGTCCAGTTCTGGGCCATTGATGTGCTGGAGCAAGTTCAGAAAAGGGCAATGAGGCTGGTGAAGGGACTTGAGCATAAGTGCTATGAGAAGAGGCTGAGGGAGTTTGGGTTGTTTAGCCTAGGGAAGAGGAGTCTCNGCACATGTTTCTCAGGAAGTCAAAGAACACACTTTGGCAAACTTTAGAAAATGAGCGCACTTGGTAAAAGCTTAAAGGGCAGCATTCAAGTGAAATAAAGCACTTGACAATGTCCCCCAGAGATCAGTGTTGTACCCAGTCCCATTTAGTATCCTCNTTAGGTTAGACATTAGGAAGAAATTCTACACATAAAGAGTGATAGGGCATTGGAATGGGTTCCCCAGGGAGGTGGTGTATTCACTGTCCCCGGAGGTGTTTAAGAAAAGACTGGAAGTGGCACTTAGTGCCATGGTCTAGTTGACAAAGTGGTGTTTGGTCATAGGTTGGACTTGATCTCAGAGGTCTTTTCCAACCTAATTGATTCTATGATTCTGTGACAAAGCACTGACTACTTAGCACATGTTAACTCATGCATTTGAGCAAAATCCAACCCATCCAGCTTTAAGTTACCCAAATATTAAGAAAAGAGACTAGGAGAAGAATAAGAAACAAAGAAAGAGAAAGAAAAAGAGAGAATTATAGCTGCCACCTGGAGTTCTGTGCAATTCCGAGTTCTGTGGAATTCCAACTTCTGTGTGTCCAGATGGTAGGGTTGTGACTGTGCCATAGCTGCACGGTGCTGGTTTTACCTTCTCTGGCCCCATGTGGCTATCCCTACCAGGTGGGACATCCGGTGTGCCAGTCATTCTGCATCTGCATTAGGGGCTTCAGGAGCTGTTGTGTGGGGCAAGTAATTCATGAAGATGCTGAAGAGCACAGGATGCAAGATGGAGGCCTGTGGAACCCCACTAGTGACAAGTCACCAGCCTGATGTCACCCCATTCACTATCATCCTCTGTGCTCGACCCATGAGCCAATTGCTCACCCACCACATGATGTGTTTATCCAACTGTGCTGGACATTTTGTCCAGAAGGATCCTGTCAGAGACAGTATCAAAAGGTTCATTGAAATCCAAAAATTACATCAACTGTATTTTGTTGATCACTTAGGTGGGTTACCTTGTCATGAAAGAAAATCGGATTGTATAAGCAGACGTTTCCTCTCCTGAAGCCATTCTGGCTCTGACCAATGGCTTTATTGTCTTTCGGATACTTTTCAGTACCTCCCAGAATAATCTCCATAACTTCACCAGGAACTGAAGTGAGACTGACAGGCCTGTGTTTTCCACAGACCTCGTTCTTGCCCGTCTTGAAAATCAGATCAACGTTCATCAGCTTTCAGTCACCTGGGACCTCTCTGGATTCCCAAGATGTCTCAAAAATCATTGAGAGGTTTTGCAATGACATCAGTCAGCTCTTTGAGGATTCTGGGATGAATCCCAACAGGCCCTCAGATTTCAAGGGACCCAGCTGGAGCAGCAGATCTCGTGCAATTTCAGTGTCAGCTGGGAGTTGGTCATTCTCACAGTCATGGTCCTCTAGCTCAGGGCACTGAGACCCCCTTGGTCCATCATCCATGTTGAAGACAGAGGCAAATAAATCATTAAATGTCTCTGCTTTGTCTCTGTCCTTGTTTGTGAGGTGACCATCCTCATCCTGTAATGGGCATTGCCTTTTGCCACTAATATATTTGAAAAAATTCTGTTTATTGTCTCCCGGCATTTTTGGCCAGCTGCAACTCCAGTTCAGGTAGTCAAAAACTTTTAGCAACAGTTCTTAAAATTTAAACTCAAATTCTGACATTGTCATAAGATGGTGGGCAGCAGCTGTGACAATTTAAGTGCTCCAAGTCTTATTTTCTCATGTTTGACCCTTAAGGTCAGTGGAAAAAAATGTCCAGTAAAAGTAATTTTTGTATGTAGCAGATAATATTTTCATAGTAACATATATACAAAAATATGACACAGCTACTTAATATTGTCAGTCTCAAGATTTGGAACAACAGTAGTGATACAGTATCCTTATCTCTCTAATCTTTTCCTACTCCAAACAGTTCTAGGATTATAAATTTTTTGAATGATTTCAATTGAATGGTATGATTGGATTATGTCATTCCTAACACTTCCATATTTATTGCAATGACACCTTTTGCCTGTGGTGTAAGTTTTCTCTGTGTTTGTATTTGAGTAGAAGACTTCAGGCCAGATTATGTTAATTTTTATATTGATATGTTCTGTTGACTTTGAAACATGCAATTCCATCTGTGTCCATAGCTTCTTAGAAAGCAAGGAGGGAAAAAAAACAGGAGAGCAGGTAGAGAGAAAATAAAAGCCAAAGAAACCATCTCAGGGATATTTAATACAGAACTACCTGAAACTCTGTATCTCTTCCACACCCTGCGAGTCTCTTGTGAGCCTTTGCTGAAAGGCTGATGCAGAGAAAGGTATCACAGCCTGTTTTTCTGTGATCCCATGTTTACTGAAAGAAATGTGTCTTAATTGAGCCTCAGTGTTTGTTTTGCTGCCCTGTGGCTTGCTCTTTCATGACAAATAAATTAACACCATGGCATTAAACTCTTAATATTTTTGGAGTGGGGGTTTCTGGAGTCTTCTGGACTCTAATTATCATGTTGGAATCTTGATACTTTGCTGGAATGCATGATCACATCTGTGTTTTCTTTCTTCAAATATCTTTGAAGTAATGTTTATCCTGTGCCTTAATAAAGACTGCATAATGCCGGTTGTAATCATGCAGCTCAAGGATTGCCTTCTCTGAATAAACTCTGAGACTTTGAAAGCGATGTAGGCTCTCAATGTTTCGGATTTGTGGTACAATCATTAAATCATTAGTGCCTTAAATAAGAAAATGAAAAGATGAACTTTAATTCATTGATGAAGAAAAGAATAAATTGCTGCCTGTGACTTGCTCTGATGTTGAGAAGTAGGATTGTTTTTAGGGAAAAAGGACTGAAAGCCAGATTTGCCTTGTTATTTGTTTTAAACTATCAAGCAAACAAAACTTCTTTGGTCTTTAATAGTGTCATGTTGTTTTGTTCGTTTGGTTGTGTGATGTCCCCCCTGCTTCCCTTCCCCCACTCCTAATGATTAAAAGCTGTCTCAGAGCATTTTGGAAAACAATCTGAGTGGAAGGTGACTTGAGTGTGAACTGGTGCATTTTTCTTTAAGACAGGCCAGGGAAAATCTTTTGAGCATGGGTTGATATTTGCAGACAGAAAACTTGCTTTTGTCAGTTTTGTGGAAATGTACTCCTGACTCACTCAGCTTTTTCTGGAATATTCTTTCTGAGCCATCAAGTGTGGACTGTCTTCAACTTATGCAGTGTTAAAAACAGATCACTATATTTTGTGGGAGAATCTACTTTTATGTGACTTGTCAACCTTGATTTAAACTCATCTGCCTTTCAGATACAATCAAGATGACAGAAATCCTGGCACTTTGACTTTCCCTGCCCCTAATATTGTTAATATATGAACTGATAATACACATTGGAAGCACTGCTTCCAAGTCATGTGGTGGAGAACTTGAATATCTCTGAACTCCTTGGTCTTCAACACTACTGACAGAAGGCAGAAATGTCCTGGTTTTAAAGGTGCTGTTGTCCATAAATTTCAGTTGTCTATCTCATCTCTTTGAAAGATTTGCAAGGTTTACAAAACCTTTTTGCCTCATCATAGCCCTTGGTTTCCTCAAGTGTTTTAGGAAATACTGTGCAACCCTTTCCCAGTATGTTACAAGTAAGAATGTGTTTTCAAAACAAAGTTGTTTAAATACGTTGAAGTTTTATTGCTGCTACTAGTTAGCACATGTCAGAAACGAGTTAAAGAAGTTTCCTGCATTGTGCTTTAAAGGATTTGAGACATTTTTCTGAGTAAATATCACTTAGTAAAAGTAAACATAGCTAGAAATAGATATTGTTAGTCCAGATAGTATAGCTTTAAAGAATACCTTTTGAAGGTAGTGGCAGAGGACATATTTAACTTTCTGCTGCTTAGCTCCAGTGTGCTGAGCTTTCATCACATCTTGTCTAGAGAGATTATACCGAGGGGATGAAACTGGCTCTGTTGTAGCTGTTTTGCTTCTGACTACTGCTATTTCCTATTGCTGCTGATATTCATGAAGAGAACTGGTTTTTAGCTGCCTCTCTGCTAGTGATTTGTTTTGGTCATGGAACTCCAGCTGAAAATTCAGTTTCGTGGGAAAAGATGTCAAAGGGTTAACTTAAAAGAGTGTTGATATGTTTAAGTACTTTTAAATACATTTGAGTGTCAAATAATGAAAATCAAACATGAACTAGTTACTTTTCTTCTGTGCTGCTTACTATCAACTCTCATGCATTTGGTCTAGTTTTATCGCAGTTGCATTAGTATACTTTTCTGTCTGACTTCAATTGTGGCTCTTTTTTTATTAATATTCACAAAATACTAAGGTAACTCCCTTTTTGTCTTTAAATATAAATCACTTCACATTTCTCATGTCTCCATTTTCTCTTTGCAGTTAGGAGTGATGGATTAGAATTAGGCTGCAGCACAGATTGGGAGAATCTCCCAGCATCCTCTTCCCGCAGAGGCATCAGCTTCCAGCATTGACTGTAGCTGCTGCCACTCACTGACATTTCTTTTGAATTCGGCTATGGAGAGCACCTGTGTTACCAGCTGCTGGCATGTGAACTTCTATTGTTTTTCCTTGATAATTCATTAAAGAGACCTCATGGATACTGAGAAATAAAACAGTTTTTTCTTTATTGCTTTTGTTCGTCTTTTTTGGCTTTTTTTTCTCTGTGTGTGTGCACAGAGGCAAAAGGCAGAGTGAAAGAAGCAGCACTTATTTTTGCACAAGGACTGTATTTATATACCTGAAGTTAACTGAATTAATCCTGTAAGTATATTATATCTGCCTAATAGTCCCTGAAATCGTGAATGTGCTAGTAAGATTTATGGGATTTTATCTGTGAAAATTTACTTTGGCAGGTATGTCAAACTACATTTTTTTTTAAATGGATTTCATTGAAGATAAAGGAAAACTGATATATTCACAATGGGATTATGAAATAATTGTTTCTCTTCTGCACTTTGCAGTGGTGAACAATGCTTTTAGAGAGCAGAAGCTTCTCTGCCGATGTCAGTGCATAATCAGCTCAGATGCTGTAGGTTGTAGAACACTACAAAGTGTGTATTTTGGGATGCTATTCTTTAAAATGTGGTAATTTAAAGACAGTATCAGACTTACAGTTATTTACTCCATTTATAGACTGTCTTCTGCTCTTGGTAGCTGTGCTGATTTAACCATTTGAGGTTATATAATTTTTTACTTACACATTAATAATTTATTTCATGGGACGCAGTGCTGTGCTTTCTAAGTACTAAATGTTAAGTTTAATGCAGTGTGCTTTTAGAGACTTTAGTAGTTTCAGCATGGCTTTCAGTCTCCAGCATGGCTTGTAAGTTAGCTATGTAATAAATTCCAGGAAATTGGTTTGAAGTTTAGAAAAAGTGTCCTGCTAGGATGACACTGTCCTAATTGTCTCTTTGGATCTGAGCCAGTATTTGTGTGACGCAGTGTTAGTCCCATAAACATCTGGCCTGATCTGGCGTCCTACTTGCAGCATGATCTATTCTTTTTTTTCTGTGGTAGGATAAGTGAAATTTTGATTCGTTTCATGTAAAACTGCCAGTAAGCTTTCATTATTATTTATATATGCTGGCTCTTTGAGGAGGATCTTTCTCAGCCTCTTTTCTTGTCAGCATATCTTATTTAAACCTACTCTCTTTGGAAAATGTTGAACAGATCAAAATTATGGTTTTTTTATAGTGAACATCTATTTATCTGTATCTGCATGATGTATGTTAAGCTTTGGCAGTACTGCTTTCTGCCATATTCAGGTGATCATTTTAGAACACAGTATTGCTTGTATTGACCTCAGCTGCATTATTTGATAGAAACTGTTAGTCTGATAAGGAGTATTTAAACATAATAGATTCTCCATTTACCTGCAAAGATCCTGTGTTAAAACTTACATCTAAAAATAGTTGGAGCACTGAATTCTATTAATAAATCTGATAACCTTTTATACGGCTGTGTATTTCCATTAGTGTCGATCAGAATAGCATAAAGCAGATTTTCTCCTACCTGCAAACCGACACTGATACTTCTTTGATTCTTTCTCTGCCTCGATCAAATGGATCAATTCTAAATACCTGTGATCTGATTGTTTTGCTGCAGTTTTCAGGCTTTCATATATCTTGCAGTGCTGTGTCAAATTCATGTTGGGGTATCTTGATATGCTTGAATAGGATTATTTTATAATCACTTTAATGATCAGATGAACTGTATGTGTGTATTCAGGTGGGTAAATAGTAACCCAGGTAGTTGTCATATCTCACAATATGGCTGAGTGCTTACAGAAAATCTGCATCTCCATTTCTCTTCAGGTGCAGTGCAATTTGCTGTTGAACTTAAGAACTTGGTGTGAGATAAAGCTGCTGATGATTCTTTTCCCCTCAGATGATAAAAACGCCTGACTTGCAATAAATTGGTTACTGGCTTATTTAATCCGGTTAATGATCAATCCAAAACTGAAACATTTGGGAATACTCAAGTTTCTTTTATTGAAAAATAAAAATAAGACAGTAAAGTGGCTACAAATGTAGCCTGTGTTTTTTTTTCAGAGGAGTTGGCTCTTGGCAGTGATGGCCAGCTAGATGAGCTGTGGCATCTCAGGGTCAGGCAGATCATTAACTTTGTTGAGATTGTCTTCATTTGTACTTATTCAGTTACTTTATTGCATCTGTAGAGTAGTAATAATATATGAGGATAGAGCAGTCAGTATTTTCTTGTGTTCAAATGCTGCATTGATAATAAACATGTAGATAAGCAAGTTCCATGTTTTCAGTAAGTTAGGAAAGTTTCCTTATCACTTCTCCCTTCCCCCTTGGTCATCAAAATGTTTGGAAGCTCTTGGTCACTTGCTTGTATTCCATTATTAGGTTCCCATGAAGCAGTACAGTTGGGTGCTGGGCTGCTTTCTGACTAGAATAAAGAAAATTCTGTGCATGCCCTCAATGTCTGAGACCACAAATAAGACATACATGCAGAATGTAAAGAAAAGAAACATTACTGGTCTCCTGACAGGTGATGATCCTGACTTCTAAAGTTTAAGATCAGATAAGACTTCTAAGAACAAGTTTTTGTTTGTATATAAAGTTTTCTATGTGTTTGAGGCTCTTTTAATGCATTTCAGTCGTAAGACAGTATTACAAATATTTTTGCTGCTGTAAGCAGTAATAACTTCTAAAATAAAACTGTTGTCATCTCTAGGTAAATCTGTTTAGTTTAGAAGAGCTAAAAGTGGAACTTCCATCGCTAAAAAGGAAAGGAGGGCAAACGCTTTTCCTAAAATAGTAGCAGTTCCCCTCCCCCGCCCCCAGACTTCTGGTCTGTAAGTAACAGAGTTTTATCTGCCATCCCTCTGCCTTGCCTTGTTATATTACATGTAACATTATACTTGGTAAGGGTAACGATTGATCAATTAAAATGCTCTCTTAGTGAAATTTCAGTAGTCTTATGAAAAGCTGTCTGAGTGACCTTTTTGACAATGGTAAGGTAGAGATAACTGTAAAGTCATTCTCCGCTCCTTTTTGTATATATAATTTTAATAATGGTTGATTTTCAAGAGAGGCAACTGCCTCGTTTTTTTCTCACTCGTCTTCCCTTCTCATTGCCTCAGTTTTTCTGAGAGCTCCAACTCCGTAACTACAGCTGTTACTTTTGAAAAATAGTGTTCAATGCTTTGTCTTTATATATACAAAACCAAAAATAAACAAAACCCCCAAAACAATGAAACAAAAACCCCAGTGCTATTAAAGAAAAGGCAAATGCCTTAGCAGTGAAATGGCTTGATCATTCAAAGGATAGTATAGGGAGATCCCTTGGTATTGTGGCAGCAGTCCCATGGATTCACTGATACAGATTTACAAATAGCTGGCTAAATGCTGCTGTCTCATATTCTGGCAGTGTTGATGAGTAAGGTGGAACCACACTGAACTAAATTGTAGGATAGTGTGTTTCCATCCTTTGCTGTTACCAGCCCTGAGGGTGGCTAGGTGTCTCCAAAAATTCAAGTGAAGGCTAGTACCCAGAAAGGGCTCAGGTAAGAACAATGCTGTTTGCCTCTCTCTGCTATAGAATGTGATTTTAAATACAGTATGAGAGAAAGTCCTGAGGGAGGAATAAGTGAAAATAAATGCATTACCATGATGGTTTTGCCATAATACTAGGCTATGTAAACTAACGCAATTTAAACTAAATGACCATTGTTGGGGTGTTTGTCTGTTGTGTGTTTTCTGTTTGTGTAGGGGTCTCTTTCAAGGTTATTATTGTTGTTGTTTGCTTGGGTTTTGTTTTGATTTTTTTTTTAACTACCTGATATTGAATACGTCCTAATATAGTAAGCTTTTAAAGTGATTTGTCCCTGTTTGCAAATTTGCCTAGCACAGCACTGCATAGTTTTACTGCCAGTTGGGTTTCCTTAAATGAATGTTTAACATACAGACTATGGCATGCCTTGGTGAAGTTCTGAAACAGGAAAGACACTGCACCTTCAGAGGAATAAAGTCTGTCTTGCATCAGCATGATTTTTTTTTTCCCAATGCTTACCATAAATATTTTACTTAGCTAAAATTCTTCCTTCTCATAAAAAGGGATGTGAACGTAATGAATGCAGAATTTGCTGTGGAGGTATGACTAGTGGATTTACTACGTGGGTAAAATAACTTGACGATCATGCATCTCTGCTTGTATTTGTTTAAAACCAAACCATACAGATGTCTCACTGTTGTGAGATTTAAGAGTAGCGCCTTGTAATGAGAAAATCCAACACAACTAGAAAACTACTTTCTTTGCTTTTCGAACATTTCCTGTATTATCATGTCCTCTGTGTGTGTGTTGTACTACTTCAGCCATCCTTCACTAAACTATCCAGAGCATAAAATGCAGACCTAACAGAATATCTCAGTAGAATTTGGCAATAAATTTATTTTATTTTAGCCTTTACTTCCTGTCATAATGCTCTTGGTGGGCATTTGCCATGAAGATTAGTGCAACCTGCTGCTGTGCGGTAGGTAGGTAGTGCTCCTATGAAGTATTTCACCTTTTGTTTGATGACTTGTGTTGCACTTTGGTGTCTGTGAAAATGATTGGTAAAAGTGATAGCACATAACATTGTCCCTTACAGAATGATCCATGTCATCATTAACTTGGCAGTAAATACTCTAGCAGGTGCTTGCATGTGTATTGCTCAAGCAGGGTGCTGCAGATGGTAGTTTCTTTCTGCCCTACCTGTTGCTACTGTAGTTCACACACAGGTTGTTTTTTATTTGTGTTTATGGAAACAAATGTCTCAAAGATTTTTCTGATGATGCCTCTGTAAATGTTAAAGGTCACTTGTTTGCTAAAGTATTTATGGGAAAGTGTTGGCTTAATTGTAATGCATCTTGTTTTCTTGATGCTTATAATCAAAATAGCATCCTCTCTGTATACCCTGAATTTTTTAGAAGACTTTATTTTCACACCTTTTGTTTGTGTCAGATTTCCATCTTAATATGACTATCTTTAAACTAAAATGTTATTGCTAGTTTCACATTTTTGTGGTCTTTATTCCTTGAAGTTCTGCTTTGGTTCCACTAATAACTACAAATGTTTTCAGTACCTGTAGCCCAGTGAGACTTCTGTTAGTGAGACCCGTAGCTGAACAAAACCAATTTGCTCGCACTTAAATGCTGTTTATCAGATAAGGCTGACTATTTTGACCTTGTTGTAAAGAACTGACAGAAAGTTTTAGAAGTTTAAAAACTAAGTTCTGCAATTCCTATTCATGCAAAGTGTTGCTTGAACATACGAATCCAACTGATGTTAATAAAATTATGTGAAACTCAGTATATGATTTAAAATGTGAAAAGTATCGTTGGATTAAAGGTAGTTTTTTTCTGCAATTCTCCCATTTCTAGCTCCTGAATCCCCTCTCAAGAGAAGAGTTGTTAAATCATTGCACCTGTGGTGATTGCTAAAACCTGAATGAATCCTCTGCACATACAAAGACATTGGCATGCACCAGGTTAATATATAATTGTAACTATATAATGGCTTTTCAGGAATGCTCTTACACTGAGCCCTGGTGCAGAGAGATAGGTGTTATTGTATAACTCATTACATGTTTAAATAACTTCTAAATATTAATGTGGTGACTTTTCACTTGATTTAGGCTAGTAGTTATGCTCCCTTTTTAATTAATTTGTAGTGAGAGGGAAAGTGGCTTAAGCTATAATCTGCATTGACATTTTAAGTTACTAATGTTTTTGCTCCCTCTACATTCTGAGGATTGTCATCCTGCTAGTGAGTATTCCAACACATCTCAGGGTTTTCAAGTCAGCATTCTTATGCTGTGTTTCTATTGCAGCTCCAAGTAGTTGATTAGAAGAACCTGCTTAAAGTTGCTAAGAGCTTGCTTGTGGACAGTATATCTCCACTGTATTGGAGAGTAGATCCGCTGTACTGTTTCTACAGCTGTACTGTAGAAACTGTATTGTTTCATGAGTAGCTTAGCATCAAGCTCAAGATCCACAATGTTGCTGGAATTCAAAATATGAACTCCTTTTTCCTAAAAGATATTTGAAATAGAAGTGAGAAGACAACTTAAAAAATGCTGTGTGTTGGGAAGAAATATCCTTTGAAGTACATAGACAGTAATGCTTTTTGTAATGTGACATTATTATCTTTGTGTAACACCCAATATAGCACATTTTTCTGTTCCTTTTTTTCATTTAGAAGTGAACAGTATTGCGCTGGTGGGAGGGATAGAGTTAATTTTCTTCATGGTAGTTGGTACAGGTCTGTGGTTGGATTTGTGCTGAACACAGGGCTGATAGTATAGAGATGGTTTTGTTATTGCTGAGCAGGGCTTGCACAGATTCAAGGCCTTTCCTGCTTTTTGTGCTGCCACACTGGCAGGGAAATTGGGAGTGCACGGGAGGCTGGGAGGAGACAGAGCCAGGACAGGTGACCCAAACTGACCGAAGAGATATTCCATGCTATATGACATCATGCTCAGTATATAAAGCTGGGAGGAATAAGGAGGGGAAGAGAGGGATGTTTGGAGTGATGGTGTTTGTCTTCCCAAGTCACCATTTCACACTGCGGGGCCTTGCTCTCCTGGGGATGGCTGAACACTTCCCTGCCCATAGGAAGCAGTGAGTTAACTCCTTGTTTTGATTCGCTTGTTTCTATGGCTTTTCCTTTCCCTGTTAAACTGTCTTTATCTCAAACCGGAAGTTTTCCAGCTTTTAGCCCTCTGATTCTCTCCCCAGTCCTGTTGGTGGGGGATGAGAGAGTGGCTGCGTGGGGCTTGGTTGATGGCTGGGGTTAGACCGTGCCAGTAGCTGAAAAATTAATAGTAATGTCACTAAAGTAGTGTTAATTTAATCTACTTTAATTTACTTTCTGCAAGGCAAAGTAAAAAAAAAAAAAGCTCATCTGATGTGATAAAATATGTGAAGTTTTTGTCAGTTCTAGGAAAACTGCATGTGGACATGAAAAAAATAAGATTGTCTATATAATACTGAGAAAGAGAACAACATGAGCCAGAGAGAGAATGTGAGTCAACACTACTTGCTGAACTGTTTGTCAGTCTGTTAACTTGCTGTAGAATTTGGTTTGTGATGCTTTGGGAGTAGAGGAGAAAATGTGCTTTTTCTGAGTCTCTGTGAGGAAATGCCAGCAAAGATAGCCAAGTTGCTTCTGAGTCAGTGTGCTCCTTTCTTCTTACTGTTCTGGTATCAACTTATGGCTCTCAGTTGGAATGAATCCTTCTGGCTATATTCCTCTGCTGCAGGATGTAGGAAAACAGTAGAAAATATTTGTGAAGAGTAATGAAACAGAGTGAGACACTCTGGTAGAGAATATGATCCACGTATCAGAAATAACAGTTTGAGAAAACCAACTTCCCAAATTTTCTATCTGGAGTGGCAGAATAACTTGATGTAAGGAACAGGACATATATTGACATAAGGAATACTGTTTGCATTGTCTGCAGGCTTTGGTCACACATAAAGTCAGCACTGGGGACTAGACTGTAATACAGGAAAAAACCATGACTGCCAAGTGCTGAAAAGATCAGCTGCTTACCTATTTAACTGGGAAACCATAGTTTTGACATGGTGTCAGGTTGTTTAAGAAGCCTTGTTTATGGAATCATTTTACCAATATTGGTATGTAGTGTGGTGATGGTAGAGCTGGTGGTATGATGGTGTTTGGGAGCCTGATGGTAAACGGTCCTCACTTACAGCTAAAAAGCCAGCATGTGCATGGCTGTGTTATAAAAAATAAAGACTAGATTTTCCTGCCAGAGGAAGTTCCATCAGTTTCTGATTACAGAGTAGGAAGTGTGCAGATTTACAGCATAAAAATACAGAAAATGTATTTCCGTTCACTAAGATGAGGTCTAGTCAAGCAGTTGGAAACAAGACATTGCCCTTAGACCTTCATCCTTGCATTCAGAAAAATGCTACAGTGGTGGGGTACTGTAATACTTTAATCAAATTATCTGCTGTTACTTCTCATATGAACTAATAAGAAATTATCTTAGTCTTCCGAGACAAGCCACAAATGCTTTGTAATTAAGCATTTTTTTTGTATAAAGCAGTCATCAGTTGTTAATTTACCTGTGATTATGAGTGATTCACTTGCTCTCAGTGTTTTATGAACTGTGTGGTTATACATGTCTCACTTGCCATTCTCTTCCCTCTCTTATGCCACGTCTGTGCTCTTTGTAGCAGATCATTGCCTTGCATTGGGTTTTTCTGTTCCCATAGTTGACAAGAATTCTTATCCCACTTCAAAGTCAGTAAACATGCTGTGACAGGGAGAGGACCAGAAGTTCTATCTGTCCTCTGTAATTTTGAAGATTCCACATACCTTAATATGGCCCGACTTATTTTTATGGGAAGACACTTGAAACAGGGCACTGGTTTCATGCTAGTCATACAATAGTTGCAGTGTGCGAGTATGAAAGAATAAAAATTCATTCTTGCTGTCTAGTAGATACTAACTTCCCTCCCTGCCCATTTTTCCCCCCTTATTGAGAAACTGAAAGCAACTAACCCATTCTTCCTGGCAGGAAAGGCAGAGCAAATGGAACATGTAACAGGGACTGAGTGAAACAGTTCCCTAAAACACATGTGTGAAAAGAGATTACTGTACATGGAAAGAGAACTGTAGGACCACACAATGATAGTGGTGAAGTGCTACAGAGGGACTAACTCAGGTCCTTGCTTGTGTACTAGAAAAAAAAATATCAGACTTAAAATCTAGCTAAAATGACTTATTTGAAAATTATTTGTTAGCTGATGGTATTCATAGAATTAGCTAATAAAAGTGATTGTTTTTTAAAACGTTTGGTCATTATAAATGAGTCTTTTTTTTTTATTTCTTAACACCGTTCTTTGGAGGGTACACCCTTCACTGTGTCCAGTCATATTGTCATGTCCCCCATTTTCTTTCTTTGTTTTGTATGTGTGTGTGTTACTGTTAGATTTAGAGTAGCAGCACTTCTCTATTGTTTCTCAAATTCCTCCTTCAGAGTTCTCTTCTGGTCAGTTCTTAAATATTTATCTCATTGACAAGATCTGTTGCTTACCACTGCTTAACCTTACTTGGATAAAGCCCATTATCCATTTTAAACCTGTTTTAAAGCTGTAGAGTGATTATCTTTTCCAGATCCAGCTGTGCATATTGATGGCTGTGTAGCTTCTAGCTGTTAGTACCATGATTGTCCAGTTTGTCACTAGTTCTACCCATTGAGCAATTTGTGAGTGCTTCTGAGTCTTTCAGGCAAAACTGACCAAAGAAGTGGTTTAGTCAGATGACTTCCACTCAAGCAAGTGCAAGTGATTTTACTTGTAGTGAATTGGGAAGAACAAAGTCTTTTGACATAGCTAGAGGCTTCTGACACAACTATTTTTAGCATCTGTTTGATACCTTTTTGGATGAAAATATTCTTTTGTCAGCTCTCTTGAGGTTCAGATATGAGTACAAAGTCTGAAACAGCATTTGTATTGATGGGGAGGATTGAGAGCTTTGACACAGTGGTAAGTTTAGTCTGGTATGAAAAGGAGAGACAAGCTATAAACATCACTTAAATAAACAAAGAGAGCACACCTGTGCAGCATGGATAAAATGTTAAGCATGTAACCTGTTTTTTAAAACTAGATTCGGAAAATGAATAATAAAAGACCTTCAGTGTTATATAAGGAAAAGCTAAGTTTCCATTTTGTGTTAATATTTACTGTTTGAGTAAACTAAGAATCTCTTTTAGGGCATCCAAAATGGATCTCAAGTGTGCTCTGGAAGAATGTTCAATGGCACTGAACTTATTTCTAAACAATAAGTTCTCCGAAGCACTGGAACTACTTCGTCCATGGTGAGGTCCTGTTATTTGCTGAAGTTACTGTAAACAGATAGTGTAAAGCATGCTATCTAGTACCTGAAGATTAATTTAAGGCCTCTGAAGGTAGTAGTTTTTGTTTCTTCCCTTTTGTCCAAAAGTATTTTTCCATGTTTTGGGGCTTTAGCATCGCACTTGTGTCTCCCTAAGACCATGTTCATGAAGCACTGAATTGTTCTGTTGAAGTTTATCATTCAAACTTTTCCTCATGCAGAGAGGAAAAGCAGGGGAGCAAGATCTTATCCCATGTAACTTTGATTAGCGAATTTGTACAGTGCAGCTGCTTTTGACAAGACAAGAAAGGCTGTAACAAAACTTCAGCATACTTTTTTTTTTAATATTGTATTTGAGTCACATTGATGTTTACCTTTAAAGCCCATTTTTTGATCTTCTGACTAATTCTGCTTGTTCCCCTTTTGCCTTTGCTCCACTGAGGAAAAAAAGCATGGCAGTACAGATGTAGGGAGTTAAAGAATACTAAGAGTTCATAGGAAAATCTAGCGTATCTGTGAATTTGTGGGAGGCAGCCTGGGTGGCTGATTTTTATGATTGGGATCTGAATCCCATTCACTTTTCTTCTCCTGTCTGTGTCTCAAAGATGCATGTGATATTGAGGAATATTGTGGCAAGAGGGATCTGTAGCTTGTGTTAGTAGAGTGAGTTAAAGTTCTTGCTCTGCAGTTTAGTGCTAGTAAGAATGGTTTAAGAGTGACGGGTTAGTGTTGTATGGGCAAGTTCAAGAACATCTTAAAAGAAACTTCAGAAGGATGACAGAGCTATCAAATGTTTGCTTTTAGTGATATGGAGAGCTCAAGTGTAGAGGAGGAAGGCAGGAACAGTATATTTTAAATTTAGCTATACTTAGACTCTCTTCTCTGAGCATTGGGTAGTGTTATTTGTAATAGGGCAATGCTTTGAGAAGGCCCACCTGCACCTGTGTGTATGCTAAAACTATTTTTGGGTAGTATTGCAAAATAATAAGTTCTACATGCAGGGATTGTGTGTGAGTGTATTACTAAATATGCACAGAGGTTTTGCCCAAATGTTTTTTTGTGTATTTCATATATATTTCATTTTGCATTGTAAACCAAAAATCCCCTTGTTTTGTAATAGTTTTTTATGTACAGTGAATTATTTGGTTTTAGTTGATGTTCGCTAATAACGTTTGAGCTTATTACATAGCATATTGCAAAGGCTGACCTATCCTAACAAAGAAACAAAAAGCTGCCCTTAAAAAAAAACCACCCTAATTGTTTTGCAGAAAAATTATTGAGGAAACTGGAGATCATTCAATAGAGAGCTAGCAGGGTATCTAGAAGACTAGAACATATGATTCATTCAGATAGGTGTGTTTTAGTTCGACAGAAAGGAGACTTGGGAATTAATCTAGTAGTGGTCTGAATCTATCTAGAGGAAGTTGCAAAGACAGAGAGAGCTGCACTTCTCCATAGTGGTAGATGGTAAAATAAGAGTGCATCACCACAAGTTGAGTCTCAAGAGATCCAAACTGGATACATGCTATACAGTGCCAGAAAGGCTGCCAAGGGAGTATGCAGTCTTCGTTTACTTGAGTTTCTTGAAACTTGGTTAGGTGAAACCTGAGTTTGCCTGACATAATGTTAGCAATAGTGCTCTTTGTTGCAGTTAGTAGGTTTGAGTATATGACCTCTATAGGACTTTCCAACGATTTTTTTCTTTTTTTGGTGATGGTATCATTATGTTGTGAGAACCAGAACTAGTTCAGTGTAGTCTTATGTAGAACTGAACCCCTGTGTACCTACATTTCTATGACACAAGTGCAGATTTTTGTTTTTGTGTCATATAGTAATGTTAGAAGGAGGTCCTTACTTTGGTTAAGTGAAAACATGCAAATGAGTATTTATGTCAAGACTTAAATGACTAAATTGAAAAGATATATCAGTGGCCTGTGAGTTGCATTTAAGATATTTTATGGAACTTGCTGCTACAGTCTGGTGGCAGACTTGTAGCACCCAATGGAAGACAGTATTTGCTAGTTCATGTTCTCATGTCCATTACTTTCCTGCTTCGTTCTCCTGTCTTTTCACAAATTAATGCAAGCGTCTCTGTATTTAATTTTGTATTGTAATGTGATGTGTTGCTTAAAGGCACAAGATTTATGTTTTCTCTAGGTCCAAAGATAGCATGTACCATGCACTTGGATACAGCACTATTTTAGTTATGCAAGCTGCTATGACCTTTGAACAGCAGGATATACAAATGGGAATTTCTACAATGAAAGAAGCTTTGCAAACCTGCCAAAGGTAAACCCAAGCATTGAACATTTATGAGATACTTAATCCACTAAGTGTTCTTTGTAAGGTAACTCAGCTCTATATGCTTTTTAAGTAGATTCTTTTCAATACAATGGTGGGATAAGTTTGTAAAGGTGGAGTAAGTCCCACTGCACAGTTATTACTGGTCAGAATATTTTTCCACAGAGTATTGTGAAAACAACAGACTTCTTGTGACTGGGTATTTCTAGCTGCTAAAGTTAAATGGTTGGTTGACTATGTAGACCTACCCATAAACAGACATTACATGAGTGAACTGTCTGAGCTATTGCCAACTGTGACTTTGTTTTCCAACAGTTTAAAAACTCTATATTGAACTTTCACTCTCAGCATGGAGAGTATATTTAAAGTTATTTTCAAAATTGGAACCAGTAATCTAATACAATTAAGCTTGTACTAAGATTTCCTCTAAAACCAAATAATTTTTTTTGTTGTTGTTACAAATATGTTTAGCTTACCTTAAAATTAAGAGCTATTATTCCCATCAGGAAATGATCTGAACATTTTGCTTTTGGTCTTTCTTTGAACAACAATGAAATGGAACAGAAAATAAAAGTTATTAGTGAGCTTTATTTTTTTAATTAAAAAACCCCCAGCCCTGGAAAATGAGTTGTAAAAGCTAAAATGTTTAACAAGGCTCTGACAAGAACAGAAATTATTTCTACTGTACTGGTTAGGCCATAATTTATCACAAATAGTCTCCAAGGAAATGACTGCCAAATGCCAGTTTAGACATTTAACATCATACTCTTAGCAATGACAAACCAAGGAAAAGGAAATGGTGAAAAAATTATCAGATGCTATCTGAAGAAAATAAAGGGTCACCAGTTGCAGCATCTTTTTCAGATGTGCTACCAATCTGCAGTTTCATTTGAACTGTGTTGTTTAGTATGTCTGAAGGTTAGGTGCCCCTGTAGTTCAGGCAGCTTCAATATAGGATTTCATCTCTGGAGAATATAAACTCTAGTGCATATGTGCTCTGGTCTAGTTTGTCACAAAACTCATAAAAATGCAAGACAAAGGCAATCAAACATTCAATGTGAAAAATTGCTACATGCTCCTTAACTGACTCTCTTGTATGTATTGTGTTAACCTATAGTGTCATAATCTTTTTGCCAGGATCTTTCACTTGTCAATATGCAGAGTAGTGTAAACAAACTATAAGCTAACGCTTAGTGTTTATAATCAGACTCCCTGATTTACAAAATGCATTCCTTTTCTGAATATAGAATTGTTTCTTTGGCTTTTTCATAAAGCTGAGTTAAATAGTTAACAAATTAATTTTTGAAATTTTAACATGTACAGTTGAGATCTGTTGGAAGTAAAATACATAACTGTACTGGTATTTTATCTGACATAAACCACCATAAAATACTGAAGCATTTATGTTGAAAACAGAGTGCTTATTGATTTTTTCATTCTGACTGCAAGTTTAAGAAACAGAAAAAAAGCAATTAATAAACTTTAGAAGTCCAGTTCAAATGTCTTGCCCAGCATCAGAGATACGTCTCCAGCTGGTGGGTGGAAGAGGGGTTGAAGCTATCATACACTTAAAGTAGATGAATTGATGTTGCAAACATGCATTTAAGATTGGACAGACTTATGAGCCTAGAAGCATACAAGTATTTAGACTACTCAAAGAATTGAAACTAATTATCACTGGCTAATTATCACTTTGCTAAGAATCTCTATAAATTTTAGTTGGAAATGGTTAAGAATTCCAATAATTAAGTTCAGGTTTGTGTTGAAATGTGTGGGTTTCTTTTCTTCCACGCACAACTGATTTAGATTCAGGAAAAGAAGCACAGTGGTGGAATCCTTGTCCAATCTAGTTTCTAAACAGTCAGTGGATCAGTTGAGTGAAGGTAA
>VWZF01001791.1:0-42239 GCA_013396755.1 Sclerurus mexicanus | reverse complement strand
GATCAGTTGAGTGAAGGTAAGTAGTTTATAATACAGTTAAAATTAAAAAGTGAAGAAACTTCAAAACTACCTTACCAATGTGTACAAATATGCATAACTTTGTAATTTGACTAGTGTCTTACAGTAACAAATAAACATACAAATCACCTATGTGTTTTTTTAAAAATTTGAATATAAAGCTTCCAAAAATGGGGAATTCAGCCTAATTTTTTTTTTTTTTTTTTTTTTTTTTTTTTTTAAAATTTTTGAATNTTTTTTTTTTTTTTTTGCTCTGAACATGCATGAATTAAGAAAGGAATGACTCACAACACATTATAGGACTGAAGAGAGATCTCTCTTTTTTTTTTACTTAAGACAGCTCCCGAAAGTTTAAGAATCATTGATGTGGTCGAATACATCCTTATCCTTAGTTGCATTGGAGTCTGAATATATTAACAAGTTTTGTGCTTGTCTGTTTTGCCTTAAGGTGTTTTGGGAAATGGTATCAGTACATTGTTCATGGCTCTGAAAATGCTGATCTCCTATTTCTGATTCAGGCAGAATCAAGTATGCATTTTTTTCTAACCTGGCACAAGAATCCTCTTTAATACTTGGACACATCAAACTCACCACGTATGCACTGTACATACAGCAGCCTTGTGCATGTGGCTGGTCTTGCAGCATGGGTGCAGAGTAACTTGTGTCATGTGTGTTAAATCAAATGTACTTTAGTGCTGCATGAAGACAGAAAGTCTGCCTGGGGCTTTTGGTTTGTTGAGCATGACTTGGTGAAAACCTGTTCATAATGTCTTACTGGATATAGGAAAATTCTGAACCTCGGTGAGGGGTACCATTCATCTGCAGAAGTTTTTTCTAAGAGATGGAAGGAGGGTTGGAAGACTTAGTTGCTGTAGGCTGTTCAGCTTAGGATCAATAAAAAGTACGGGAGACCATCCACCAGAATGACAACTAGCTTTTTCCATAGACCAAAGTAGCTCTGACAAGATCAAAGTTTTTGTCTGAGGGGAAGGGAAGTAGAAGACTTCTGTTGGGATTTGTGTGTTACAGCTACTGTTCAGCAGTAATCAAAATGGCAACAGCAGAATCTTGCCTTTTTTTCCCTTGTCTTGGCAGCATTTTATTTGTTCCATTGACCCCAAGAAGAGAATATTGACAATGACTTTGCTGATACTAAATGACTTTTATTTCTTATATAGAGGAAATGCATGCTGAAATCTGCTATGCTGAATGCTTATTACAGAAAGCAGCTCTCACTTTTGTACAGGTAAACTCAGTTTTTTCTTTTGTGTCTCTGTGTAGCAGTGTAATGGCAAGAGACTAGTACTTGTAAAATATCATTGCAACAATAGATATGGTATTTAAAAAACAAACCTTTTGCTAGTAAATGTTCCTTCATGGCAGTGATTGAAAGTATGGTAAATGCTATGCTATTCAGCAAAGTCCTCTCTTTGTTTATTTGAATAACCAAAGATGTTATTAATATCCAGGTATTAAGGTATCACCAAGGTATATTGTAGCCTTATACAGGTGTTATGTTTAAATAGTTTGCGTCACATCCTAGAGGGTCCACCACTTGGATGAAAATATGTTCAAGTATGAAGAAGTATCTTGTTTGAAAGTGCAAGTCTTATTTTGCATAAAAGGATAGAATGTTTCCCAGCTAGCAAAACTTTAGCTGATGCACACTTGTTTCCAATTCAGTCTTGCTCTCTATACACTTTTGACATGGTGTCAGGAATAATATAATAATGAATGATTATAAAATGAGCATGCCTTAGCATTGCTGAGTTAACAATTTGGTCCACAGAAAGATCTGGTATTTAATACTGTCTGGTGCTACTGGTTTAGGCTGTGGTTCAGAGACTTCATGCTATAGTGTTTTCAAATTTTGTTTGAAATTTGATTCCTGAAAACAGGAGTTTAGTCATACTTTTTTAACGTATGTGAGTGTTTTACAAATGTTTGCTGAATATCTTTTAGATATTCTGTTCTGATGTAAATTATGGGAAAGAAGTGAGGTACTAAGATCAGATTAGTTCATTTGGCAAATATTTATAAACCACTGGATGCAGTACTTTGTTCAGAAGTGTCAGGAAATATTATTACAGGAATGCCGATAACTGGCTTTCTCCTGGCTTCCTAGCTTTTTCCTTTACTAACCAAGTGGAAGCAACCCTTTTTATTTTTGTTGGGTGGGTGGGGATTTTTTAAGCATGAAAAGGAGTTTTCATTAGTTGTTGTAATAGGTGAGTTTAGAAGTGTCTAGAATAAATAAAAACTCTGTTAGATATATGTTTTCTCTAAAGCAGCACCTCTCTATTGCTGCTGGCTATAATACCCCACTCTGCTCATTGCTGTCCTGCACCATATTTTTCATCCTTGGCTGACCTTGATTCGTCTGAGAATGAGGATGATGGTGAAACTGTGACCTCTCAGAATGAGGGAACTAGAATACTTATTCTAAAACATTTACATTTGAATATTCAGACTTGCAGACAAAACAGATGAAGTCTTTTGAAATGGTGACCCTTTTATGGAAGCTGGAATTTCCTTTGGTTGATTGTTCTAAGGCTTTTTTCTTTTTTCGGTGCTTTTTCATTTTTCATATCATATTTGCTGTCCCAGAATATTTAAATGTGCATTTCTGAAATATCTGCACGTTCCCCTTTTGCGTGAATTCTAAGACAAAAAAATTCTGTCTTGTTGAACTGTTAGCCATCTTGCTTTTCAGGAATTTAGTTTTGATGGCTATTACATTGTGGCTTTGTTCTGCTTTTCCTAGACATTAGTACATAGTAGTACATGTGGTTTATATTCATTAGCAATGGGATTTCATCTGTTCAGGGCATTCTTCAGTTTGTCTTCTTCCAGGTTCTGTGTGGACTTGGGTGTATGAGAATTGCCATTTAGAAATTTTCTAAAAGGTTCCTACAGCACCATCTGGTGGAGAGCTTTCTTAGTTCATCTAGGTGCATTGGAAATTCTGTTAAAAGTAACTCCTTGACTCTCTTTTCCACCTCCCTCTTAAAATTTGTAACATGCACTAGAGAAATGTTTCTGTGACAACTTAAAGCAAGTGTTAACTCCCCTTTGAGAAATGAGTCTAATACCTAAAAGCATTTTTAATGTTTCCAATTACTATTAAGTTACAAATAAATGTAAACGTAGCTGGAAGATTATTGGTATTCATGAAAGCTGAATACACTATTTTGTACAATTAATTTTTTTTCTTCCAGGATGAAAATATGATCAACTTTATCAAAGGTGGCCTCAAAATTAGGACGAGTTACCAAATATACAAGTAAGCCATTAGAAAACACTTATTTTCAACACTGGTATAAGCAGTTGGAATGTCATTAATGCCTCCAAAATAAAAAGCAGCATTTTTATAGGTATCACGGTGATTATGTTTCATATAATTTCTAAGCCATGTTTCCCCTTCCCTCCTTTTTTCCTGCATCTGAAGAGAATGTCATCAGGTGCTACAGATGACTCAGGGGAACAAAAGCAAAACTGAAACTTATTACCAGTTTGAAGGAGGAGTAAAACTTGGAATTGGAGCATTCAACTTGGTATGACTTCTTCACACTACAGAAAGGCCATTAGGATAATTCTGTAGGAGTGTCTTTCTTTGCATATGTAGTAATTTAACTCTATTTTAACATTTGCACATTTGTAAAATAGAGATGCAGGCTTTGGAGGTTTTATGCAGTAGAAAAACAGCAGTGGCTTTTGGCATGCATGCTTTCTAGGATGTTTCTACTAGTTTATTTTGAACTATGTTTCATTCTTTTTTAGTAACTAATGTATGTATTTCTGAAGTGGAGAAGCAGCTACATACATCTACCTGTGTATATCAGTAATTTTTAAGATGCTTATGTAGTTGCTTACAGGATAACTGGAGTCACTATTTAATTTTAACTCCCCCATTCTTCTGCTTCAGTGGTACTATAGATTTGCATGCATAACTACAGTTAGAAGAATGAGAAGTAATTTACTGAGTTTGTGCAAAAGAAGACTGTGTTTTCTTGACAGTTTATTATGTTTACCTTTCTACATCTGTCATGGCAGTGGTGAAAGTTGATTTCTGCTAGTATGTTCATCACTGTGTCATTCTAGACTGGATCTGGCCAATTTTAAGTATGGTCAGAAGAATTCAGGTCTATCTGCACCAATCTTTAAAACTCAAGCATCTGGTAGATGTCTGTGTTCATATGTGTTCTGACCTTTCCTATTCTTTGTGTAGTCTCCTCAGTAGAAAGCCTAACAGAAAAAGTCTCTGCTGGGCAGAATGTATTAAGGTGAATGGAGCTTTTAAAGTAGTACCTTCAAGTAGACCTTCTTGTAATGCTCATTGAAAAGGTGGTTATATTCTTCCTATGTTTTCTGTTGTGTAGAATGTGGACAATACAGGGGGACAAAAATGCATGTAATAGAGGGTTAAGAATGATAACAATAGCTAGTATTTCTAAAGCAATGATGCTTACTGGTCTGCCAATTGAGTGCTCCCACAGTAGGAACAAGTAGAATTTTCGTGATGCCATTGTGTCATTTTATTGCAAGTAAAGGAAGATGAAAATTGTAGGTTGTAAGTACTACCAAAATAGATAATACTTTCATTCTGAATGACCTACAATTTTCAAGCAGTTCTGATCAGCTGAAGACAGAAAAATCTGTCATTATCTGAACAAAGACAGCTGGACTCTGTCTTGCTTTTCTCATGCTGGACGTTCATCAAAATTCTGAGCATGCACGTCTAGTTTCAAGTTCTTTTGTGTTTTACTTTTTTCTAATGTGTAATAGCATGAAGCACTGTAGCTGGCCTTTTTGGTTCAAGTTTATTACAATTTTACCTTTTTTTGAAATGTGTATGTTTTTATTGAATTTTTTTTTTAATGTGTTTCAGATGCTGTCACTTTTACCAGGAAGGATCCTCCGACTTTTAGAATTTATTGGATTTTCTGGCAACAGGGTATTTGATCTGATACTTGCTTTTTCAAATTAATCTGTTCTCAGATTAAGTCCATCCAGTCTTTGTCATGTATTTCACAGTAAAAGTATAATGATCTCTAATGATTATCAGTCTTTTAATGTTGTTAAATAGATAAATGGGGTAGATGATAACAGGCATAAAAGCACATATGGTGATACCTGGCTCTTTAAAAACTGGGAAATATCTGTTTCAGAGGGGATTTTTCAAATTGCAATTTAATTTCCTTTTTCTGCTCCTGAAGTAGAGGATATCAGCTTTCTTTCTAGTTGATGCAGTCAGAAATTAACATTCCTCATACCAGTAACTGAGAGAGGAATCACAGTTCCACATTTTTCCATCCAATATCCCAGCCCATTTCTTTGGAAGAGTTTCTTAATATCATGGGTCACCCAGAAATCTGCGTACATCTTTTTCTCATGGATGAACAAAGGATTTTTAACCATAGCCTTGTTTTCTAAACTTAGCATTGTTTTGTAAGTATCTTACAGCTCTTTAAAACTCTTTTTGGTGGTCAGAAGAAAATTCTAAAAAAACCCAATCAACATACAAATACAAACCAAAACCAAACCAAACCAAAACCCCCAAAAACCACCGACAAAAAACCCCCCACCAACAAAAGTAAAAGAGCCCTAACAAAGCAATCCACCTACATACACATAACTAAACTTCAAGTTATTAATGCTGTACACTTACTATATGGTCTCATTGCTGTTAGATTGTCCACAATATTGTTCTCCTTTTGTAAAATTAGACTTTTGTAGAGACCTATTCATTCTGTTTCTCCCTCTGGTTCATGCTGAAGCTCTTCCATAATACATATTTTTGCCCTGACTGAAAAGGCAGTAAAAGCTGAAAGGAAAAGAACAGTTTTGAAATATCACCGCATTTTTTTGTGTGGTGCTTGAATTCTCCTATAGCTCATCATGTTGCCATGCAATAAAACTGCTATGTTAATATTTGTTTTGAGGCAAAAATTATTAAATTCCGCTATGTTTCTGAAGAGTTGCTGCTCTTGAACAGGGGAACTCTGAATTTGTCTCTATACCCCCCAAGCAGTCAAGCTGTTATGTAATGGGCCTATACTGGACACCAGAAGAAGAAGTCTTGTGTGTTGGTGCTGAATAAGTCTCCATGAATCTGAACCTGTGTTTAGACATGGAAATATGAGCAGAGCCAGCATTGTGATCATAACCTCAAAATAATGGCTGACTTGATAGAAGAAAATGGAGGATAACCAGGGTTTTCTGTGAAGGAAGACTCACACCAAAAAGCAGTGATGGAACAGTTGGGAGAGGTTCTCAGCTATTATAGATTTAAGATGTTATTCTGACAGGATCATAGCCAGAATAAAAGGGGGAAGAGATGTAGACCTGTTTGTCTGCATGGTTCATGTGGTGTTCTCATTTCACCAGAGCCCTGAAATGCATGGGTAATTTTATTCAGAGTTAGATGACTCCTCTTATTCCTGAGTGCTATTAGCTGTGACAGAACTGCTTTGGTAGTGGGTTGTGTTGGATTTGCAATGATAAAGTGCTGAATTATGAAATACTTATATCTGAAAGGAAAACTGGATTTTTATTAGCCAGAAACAATTAGTAGTAACTCTGTGTACTGATAGTTAATTTTGCATGTGTTTGTGATATTTCTTAGGAGTTGGGCCTCTGCCAACTACGGGAAGGCGCATCTGGCAGCAGTTTGAGGGCCATTCTGTGTACTTTCACCCTGTTGGTTTATCATACTTACGTCTCCTTAATCCTTGGTGAGACCCACTGTGTAGCTTTTCAGTCATGCTACACTTTATGATAGATACTGTGATTTATTTTTACAACTGAATTTCCAAATTGTGACCAAGTAGGAGATTGCTGTATACTTAATTATGGCCTGAAATTAATATCCTTGACAAAGCTACGTGTGCAGAAAGAGTGCAGGTAGATAGCATTATGCCAACATCTTGCTCCACTTGCAGGGCTGTTTCAACATGTGACAGCAAAATATTCCAAAACAGTTTTAAGTTCAGTAAAGTCATTATCTATAAGTTAACAGCAGATACTGTGAAAACTAGCTCCAGAAAAAAAAATTCTACACCCAAACAATTTCCTTGGAAGTTCATACTTGTAGAGTATTAATTGCTTTTGCCACAGAGCTAAAAGTCAATTAATTCTGTATGCTTTTTTGCCATATATTTTCATGTTCTGTAAGTATTTTAGTCCTTGTCCCTCAGGCTCATCAGGAAGTTAAAGAGAACTTAATTTCTTTCAGTATCACTTGTATTTCATTATTGAGCTCAAAATTAGGAAAAGAGGCAGCTGAGGGATGTCTTCCTAGCTTGCTAACGCAATTACAGGGATTTAAAAATATAACTAGAATCTGTAATGGAGCAGTTTAAAGAATATTCCTGTAATTCTAGTCTGTTTCTACTTACAGACATTTAGTGTCTTAAAAGCACTTACTACCTTTGGGACAGAAATTAATAGTAACACAATTTGATGAAATAATTGTGGTTTTTCATAAAAGCAGTCATTATTAATCCATTGAAGTTATAATATGATTTGGAAACAAAATCTTAATCTATGAAACTTGGGTTTTTTAAGTACATTGAGGTTGGTTTTTTATGTTTTCTAGGTACAGGGGAAACCAACCTGCAGGAAGCAGAAAGTCTCCTTGAACCCTACCTCCAGAAATTTCCAAATGTATGTATTTTCAATAAATTTTATAACAGCAATGTACTTCCCTACGCTTAAAATCCTAATTGGTTATTTTTTTCATCTCCTTTCAAGGGCTCCATTATTCTATTTTATGCTGCCAGAATAGATATACTGAAAGGAAATTTCGAAAAGGTAAATAAATTTTTTCTCTTTAAGATTTTTATTTGTTTAGTGTTCAACGTGAGGGGGGAAATCAACGAATTCATTTAAGTAACTTATTCTGGTTGGACTGATCACTATGCTCGTATCCATATATGTGTTCATTGTCAATGTTGATTCCCGCCCTCTCTCTGTGAGACTGAAAGGGAAGTTTATCTCATTTTACTAGTCAGGTGTTCTCCCCTTGGGTGATAACTAAGAATTTGCTGTGTGATTAGACATGGCTCTCATGTGGAGCTGCAACTGAGCCAGTTTTCATCATTCTTACTTAACTACATTGTAGGCGCAATTGAGGTTCCAAGACTGCATAGCAGCCCAGCAAGAGTGGAAACAGATTCATCATCTTTGTTACTGGGAACTGATGTGGTGCTACACCTTCCAGCAGGACTGGCTTCAAGCATATCGGTATGCAGACCTGCTCAGCAGAGAGAGCAGGTGGTCTAAGGTAAATGGGCAGGTGGACTGTGTTGTGATATACCAGTGATCTCTCCACAGTTAAATTTACTTTTGAGTTTGCACAATAAGTGTAATTTTTGCCTTTTTGTGAAACTCATAAGTAAAGGCACAATGGTACCAAAATGGTAGATTTAACTGGATGGTTAAGGAGGAATTTTTATTTCATGTTTTGAAGCACCAGAGCCATAAACAGCAATGCTTTGGACACTCTAAAAAGGGAGGTACTTACCAGAGCTGTGAAAAAGAATATGTATAGGAAAACTTGAGTCTGAAGTCAAGTTCTAGCACTCACTAGTAAAACTTGACTGAAGAAACTGTGTTAGTTAAATATAAACAGACAAGCATGGCTACTCAGCAGATGCTTAGTGACATGAGAAGGCTGCTGGAGACAGGGTCTCACAACAAAGTTGAGGTATCAGCCTTTTACTTGGAAAAATGTTTCGCAAAGTATGAACCAAGTACAACGTGTCAGTAATTCTTGGTGCATTATTGTTGTCTGTTCCTATCTAGAACCACTGTTTTGTTATTCTTAATAAAAAGGTTATACATACAATTCCTGAAAAAGAGGAAGAGAATAGTATATTGAACATGAAGTGCAAATATCTTGAATGGTATTACGGATGCTTCTTTTTTTTTCCTCTGCAAACCCCAGTTATTAAACTTTCCTTGAATCAGAACTTGGATATTTTCTTATGTGTTTTTTTCCAAGCATGACTTTACATGTAATAGATCATATAATAGCAGCAGTGGACTTAAGAATGGTTAAGTCATTTAACATCATGTCTTTTGCAGTGGTTTGCTTAATAAATTCTCCTGTTCTTTGCAGGAGACACCTTTAACTTTCTGACTAACTAACTTAAAATATTAATAAATACATTGAAAATAAAATTATAGCTTAAATCATGTGAGATAGGGAATGCTAGTCTTTTATAGTTCCATCTGCCTGGGAATTACTGGAAACACTTTGCTGCAGCAATTGAGGTGAGAAATTTGAGTCCTTAGTGTATTGACTGAGTGCAGTGCATTAGATGTGATAATATGTTGCTATTTCTTTTTGAAATAGGCAATATATGTGTTCCAGAAGGCAGCAATTCTATGTATGCTTCCTGAGGATGATTTGAAGAGGACTGGTGAGGACATTGTGTCTTTATTCAGGTAAAAATTTATAAAGCAAGTAGATGTGTAGTCTTTTTCTCCCCATGTCTTTGTCATGTGTGACTGACTTTCTGCTTATAACCATAAACTTTTCAGTTTTTCCCTTTACTTTTAGAATCAGAATATTTAAAATACTGTTTTTATCAAGGAAACATGCATCCTACAGCTGTGGTCTGAGCGTTGTGAAACAATTTCAGATTTTATACTTCAGAGACAAACAGTAAATCTTACTAAATGAAATGTGATTAAATAAAAATTACATAAAACAACTTTGATTTTTCATTTTCCCTTCTTGTAGACAAGTGGATGGTCTAAAACAGAGAATTGCAGGAAAATCTATCCCAACTGAGAAGTTTGCAGTGAGGAAAGCTCGACGCTATGCAAGTTCTCAACCAGTGAAGCTGATATTACCTGCCCTGGTATTTGTTCTTGCTTTCTTTTCATATTTTTCAAACAGAAATCAGTATACTTCATTATACAGAACATTGTGTGCCTGCATTTTTAAATTATTTTTTAAAGAAGTACTGCTTTCATGGAACAGGATTTTTGTGAAATGTACTAAGGACAGGATTATGCTACCAACCAGTAGTAGTCCAAAAGCAGAGGCAGATTTTTCACATGAAAATTCGGTCATACAGAGAATTGATTGCTGTTGCCACATGAGGCTAAAAGTCACCCTTCAGCTAGAAACCTGTGTTCATGTTCTTGAGGTTGGCAGGATTTCAGTCCTTATCTTCTAGACTCATTAGAAAGTTAGAGTACTTCAGTACTTTCTCTTCTTCTGATGAAAATGAAGTGATGGTTGATTTTTGGTTTGTGTTATGTTTTTTCCTTATGTTGAGTCTGAGTAAAATGTGCAGAAGTTAAAGATACTTTACTAATGCTCCTCTAATTTCCCATATTTTCACTTCAGAGGCATTAGTATTCTGTTTATATGTGCACGGCAATGATACTTTCATATATGTATGCTAAAAGCTTTATATGAGCATAATTTGCCAACAACTGTTGATGGAAAACATAATTTGAGAAGCAATTTCTTATGCGAGAGCTCATTGATATGGAAAGAGGAGTCCAAAGAAAATTAATCCAGCAGTTCTAAAACACATTCTATACTAAATTGCATGTAAAAGACTAAATAATAAAGTTGTCTTGGACTTGTACAGCACAGTTTTTGATAGTTGTGAGTATATATATTTGGTCTTGCTGTCAAATCCAGTATCTTTTAATTTAAGAATATTTTTGTCATGGGCTATGCAAAACCAAACAGAGTATGTGGTTTATTGCAGTAAGCATAATTTAGACAGGACTTGTGGAATTGAAACAAATCTGCCATGATGTAGTTGATGGTGTCAATAACACTGTTTCAGACTTTGAGCCAGCTTTTTTTTTCCCTCTGAAAATGTACATATTTACAGCAGAAATACGAGTGTAAATATTTCAAGTGTATTTTATCAGCTTCAAAATGACATTAGGCTTCATATTTCAGAAGTGTAGTTGCAATTCAAATACAGTAGAACAAATTATACTCTTTTTTTGTGAAGACTGAGTAAAGATCTTGACAAAGCTTCATATTAGTTAGCATTAACTCTGTGTATTGTTCCCTTCTTTTTAAGTTTTACCATGTATTGAAACAAGCATACTGCTTGCTATTGTACTGAAGCATCTGGGAAGCTTTGTGCCCAGGATTTGCCTTGGGGTTTTTTTAATAAGATTTTCTAAAAATTTTATTAAGAATATGTGTTGGATATGCATACTGGAAACATATTTTTATCCAGAAAGTTGTATCTACTTCCAGTTTTGCTCT
Source organism: Sclerurus mexicanus (assembly GCA_013396755.1). Lineage (NCBI taxonomy): Eukaryota > Metazoa > Chordata > Aves > Passeriformes > Furnariidae > Sclerurus > Sclerurus mexicanus. Next base: position 30,967 of record VWZF01001791.1, on the reverse strand, counting down.
GTATGAAAGGTAACAGTCCATTATAGATTACAGCACCTGTATATATAAATACAGGAGTGTGTGTTTCGGTACATGTGTGTGTATATATATATGTATGTATACTGTACATACATGCACACACAAACACACACCAAATTTACCTGTAACTACTTTCAGCTTTTTCTTTAGTTCATATGGCAGAGGCTGCAAACTAAACTTAAAATACCCAGTTTTGCTGATTTGTTATGTGGCTGACTGTAATTTTTAAAGATGTGTGAAAATACACGATAGTAGACTCCATTCAAAAGGTGTCAAAACATTCACAACTTAGAAACCTAGGTTAACTTTGTCAAGACACATTAAATGTGATTTTTCCTCTCATGTTCATAGACCTTTTCTATTGTTTAAAACAAATTTTTGTAATGTTTTTATGTACTCAATATGTCCCAGAACAGTATTTTCAGAGGTACTCTGTAGTTAGATATTTATGTAATTCCTTGAGTTTGTCTTAAGGGGTTTTTTTGTTTATTTGGAGTTTTTGGGTTATTTTTGATCAGGAAATGATGTATGTCTGGAATGGATTTGCAATCGTCGGCAAAAGAGCAGACCTCACTGAAAATTTACTGGTAACCATTGAAAAAGAAGAAACTGCGCTACAAAATGAAACTAGTAAGTGATCAATTAAGGTGGATTTAATAATCTGGTAAGACATGCTGGCATTTTTCCATGCTTCTATCTACTAATATTCTGCAAAGTAAGTGTTGATTTGGGCAATGTGTTATTAAGTCTGAGTATGGAAATTCTAGGACCGTGTGAAAGTTAGGAGTGGTTCTTCAGTAAGTTAGTTCTTTTTCTGTCTTTGTTGATATTGCAGAAGAATACAGAAAACTCAAGGATGTGAGCCTGTTAGTAACAGAACATGGCTGGTTCTTGCTAAGTTGTTTCAGTCCCTGAGCATTCTTCGAATATAATCCACTAATGTCTTAAATATCTGAAAAATACTTTTTCTAAACCAATTTACACCACACTGAACGTTACTAGAGATACTGAGCAGAACATGACAAAATACAGAAATAAAAATGAAGTGCTGTGCATGAACGAGTCTGGGTGGGTTTTTTTAACTTTCAGGCAAAATAAAACTTCTTTGCTAGTTGTAAAATAAAACATACTTAAATAAACCTTGACCATAGTTTTTTCCATCTTGATATGTTTCAAGCATAGATGTCCAGGTAAGTGTGTAGAGAATTAGCCCGCAGCTTAACTCCTAAAAGAATTTAAATTCCACTATTGCAAGAGGTTTACTGTACACGTACCTGGTTTTATCAGGTGGGTGTTGTCATCTGTCCTGTGAACTTTTTGGTAGAATTCTCTTTTAAGTTTTTATAAAACGAATAAATATTATCTTTTTGCACATGAAATTTTCAAATGATAACTCACTAATAATAATTTTTATTGAATCCAGATTTTAGCAATTTAGCAAGTTAGTTTTACCATCTGGTTAAAACATCAATTATGAATTATAAATTACATCTAAGTATGATTGACAGTATAAATTGAGGCAATGCACAACAAGATGTACAAAGACATACAAGAATTATATAGTGGTAAAATCTGGATGGTATAATAAACCGAAGGAGAGTAACTTGCAAGGCCATTGTGGAATTGGATTCCTTACCTTTTTTATAGTCTTCAATTCTCTGCAGAATCAGTAGTGTGCTTCTTGAATCTCAAGTGTTTTCCCTTTTTATTTGTCATATTATAGCAAAAGTGTGGTCATACGCAAGATGTTTGCAAATAAAGGAATGTGCCCATGAGTTCTGTGTGGAGAGTACTGACAGAACCTCTTGGGAATCCAGTGCTATATCATGCAGAGTCTTGTGCTATAAGTGCTAATTAGTTGTAACAGTGAAGTAAATGTCCTTTCAAATCCCTATGTAGAGATGTACAAGGTAACAAAATAAAAGGGACAGAAATAAAACCGATACTTTGTGGAAATACGCTATTTGCAAATAGGATGTAATCTGGAAGCATCTATGCTTTCTCTGTCTTCTTTTTAGTAGTAACTTCAGACCAATATGGTTCTATTCTGCACTTTGCATATGTGACCTTGATTAGCTTTTAAAGATATGGACTCAGACAAGATAAAGACTCTGGTTACCAGAATTGCTGCTGAATTAAGACCCAAAGAAAGCGTGATTAAGGCTATTAGCAGAGTATGACAAGGTTACATTATTTTAAGCGACAATTTTAAGTACTAGATAGCGTCAAAGGATTGCTAAAGGTGTTGTAAAAAATGTGTTGATTATACACACAGGTCATTTAGGGATTGAGACTTCTCAGAGCTGTTTTTATTTCATTTGCTTCACGTGAACAAGCACAGCAAGGAATCTCTCGAGAACTGCAAGTGATTTTATGTTGTATAGAGCTGAAAATAGAGACCATAGAAGGAACAGATAAAAGACATTAGAGATATTGTTTTGGGGTTCTTTTTCTCCTCAATGTTTCTGGAAATCTGATTTTTCCACTTATGTCATTTCCAATATACAAAAAAAGTAATATGTAACTTCAAGAAAAATTAATTTGTTTCATGTGTTGTAATTTAGATAGTGATACTTCCTCTGGCGTAGAGGGCTGCAAGAAGGTGGTTCTGCCACACTGATTGCAAGGTGGTATTAAATTGGGTTGTGCATTTGTTGAAGTTTACTGTTAGTGTTTTACCATATAGCTTCTATTCTTTTAGGAAATACCAGGGAGACACTAGTTGTAGTTGTCAGAGATTGACAAGCCTTTACTGACATTAGTGCATGCCCCCAGTAATTTCAATTAATGAATCCTTCAGGAGATAGTCACATGAATCCAGTATCTTAGCCTAGCAAAACAGGCTAGAGAGAATGCAAAGTACTCACCCACTGTGCTTCTACATGTCACTAAAAGCGCAGTCTGTCAGTTACTGTCTATTGAGATTTTCTAGATTTAAACACAGACAGAAAAAAGCCTGAATATAGTGGCAAAGCAATTTGCTGAATCCTAAAATGTGTTAGTCTTGCATGTTTCAGAACTGTTTACGTAGGATCTCTTTGGCAGACTATTAAGAAAAAAATTAACGCGACCTTAGAGAGCTGGTAATTAGTTGTAAACAATATGATCTGAAGGGAGAGTGTTTTGCTTCCTGAATTGTTAATGTATGTGCCGCCATCTGTCTATCCATATGTGTTTTCTTTCCTTTCTTTTCCCTCCTTGCACCCAGCAAATGCTATAAAAATAAAGGAAGAAAAAAGGACCACACTTGTTAAGTAAATTTTGAATTGATTTAAAAACTTTCTTTCATCTGGTATTTTTAGTTCTATTGAACCTAAAACTTTATGGAATTTTTTAAATGTTATACACTACTACTGAGGCTTCTTAATCATTAGAGATGATGGAATTACTAATAAAAATGGTTTCTTGAATCTGTATTGCAAAATAATGTTTCTGAGAGTTCTGTAGGGCAGAGTTGTAGTGTGGTTTTGTGATTTTTTCATGTTACTGGTTCTACTGGAGGTCTGCCAGTGCTCTGTAGCAGGGGAAGCTATTAAGATAATGTTGTTTCTATCTCACTGTAGGTTTAAATGTTAAAAGTACAGAAATCTTTAATTAATGCCAATCTATGCCTGTTTGTTGGATGTTTCAATTTCTTCTTATTCTCTTATTCTTTACCTCTCTTTGAAAAGAAAGATGCACATGTTATGGACACATCTTCTTTAGTAGATGGTATTTTAATTTGTGCATGAAGGTTACGTACGTTTTGAGGTAGAAAATGTAAGAAGCAATGTCCTGAGTCTGAATACATATTCCCTACTGGAAACCTAATTTTTCTTTTCATGACATCTTAAAATTGTTTGTTATATCTTGCTTTTCGTGTTAGATCACAACGAGTACTACATGGATGATGTGTGCATGTTGCAGCTACTGAAAGGCCTCTGCCTGAAACACTTGGGAAGACTCATGCAAGCTGAACTGTGTTTCAGTAAAGTAATTCAAAGGTAAAAGAGTGACAAAAATTGTATTTCAAACCTTTATATTTTATAGCTTTTGGTGAAAATTCTGATAATCTGTAGAAACTGTCATGTTTGAATTTTGAATAATTAAATTTCAACATCCTTTTAAGGACCTAGAATAAAAATACCCCTGAAAGTAGTCAGAGAACCACAAAACTTTGCTAGTATTTTTCTGTAGCAATTTACCACACATAAAAAGCTATATAAAGGATGTTTTAGACCACATAAATCAAGCTGTTGTGCAACACATCCAAATGTATTTGGAATTGTATTTGCAGAACTGTCAGTAAGTAAAGATAATTCACATAAGTTTCCTGGTTTTTTTCTTTTTTGTTTCTTTTTAGGATTTAGTACTTCAGTAGTTAATGCTTCCCTGTGTAGATAATAAATTGTTGCTACTTGTTTCAGCTGAAAACTTGATTTTTCTGTGTTGCAGATTTATTAAATACTTCAAATGTCAGATCCATATCTCCTTTTTATTATAAAACATGATGTTGTGCTGGTTGTAGTTGTAAACTTTTTGCAAGTTTTAAAGTATTTGGGCTGAAGAAGCATTTTTACACATGCAATTTTTCCAACAAGTAATTTACAACAATTAATACTTCAAGAAAATTTGTTATATATAATTCTATTGTGTGTTTTAATTTTCTTGCAATCTTGTTTTCTTTTACCATTTCTAAGATCCCATGTGAATTTAATCAGATACTTTGCAAGTTACAGGGCAGTGGAGCTTTATTGGTTGCAAGTTAAAGGAATGCTATTTCTGAAAAATTTTATTCCAAAGGGCTTCAGAGAGCTGAGACATTAAAAAAAATATCTAAAGACAACAGTTATTCATAAAGTGTATGTTTTGCATGGAGAGGAGAAGAAGGTTTCTGGTAAATTAAATGCATTTTGTGCATCTTTACTTTCTGCATATCTCGAGCTGCTTTAAGACTTTTTTATCATATAAGCCATCTCCCTACTCACTGTTTATCATGGTTTGTCTTGATGAATTTGATGCCTCTGTAGAAGTGCTACTCAACATGTTGAGAGCTTTTCCAGTACTTGTTAAGAACTCTTTTGTTCTGCAATGTTGGTCGATTTTATTCTGTCCAGATAAGAATCAAAATTGGTTGTAATGGCACAGGAAAGGCCAAGATATATGATAATCTTCTTCACCTCATTCTCTAGTGGCCAGATCAGGAACTCCAGATCCATGAAACCTGTGGGAAAGTCTGGAACAAGGAAGAATTACCCTTGATGAAGGAGGGTCAGGTTAGGAGAAGTGTGAACTAGGCATACATGCGTCTATGGCATCTGCATATATCTAAGTTCATAGGACCTTGGTATATATCCATGAGTGCTGAGGGAGCTGGCCGGTGTCATTGTGACACTTCATTATCTTTGGAATGTCATGGCAGTTAGAGTAAACTCCTGAAGACCAGAAGGAAACAAATGTCATCCCTATCTTCAAGAAGGGTAAGAAGGAGGATCTGGGAAACTTCAGGCCGGTCAACTTTTCCAGTCCCTGGGAAGGTGTAGTAAATAATTCTGGAAACCATGTCCAAAAGGATGAAGGTGGTCAGGAGTAGTCAGCATGAATTTATGAAAGGGAAATAATACTTGACCATCCTTATAGACTTCCACAATAAGACAAATGACTCAGTAGTTGGTGTGTGTTCTTTATTTTGGTTTTAAAAAGGTTTTTACCAGTCTCCCATAATGTCACCACAAACTAATGGAAATCTCAGCTAAGTAAGTGGATAATGAGGTGGGTTGAAGTCTAACTGAACTGCTGGTTTCAAAGGGCTGTGATCAGCACCATGAAGTGACCAGTGGAGCAATGCTGGGGCCAGCAGTTTTTAACATCTTCATTAAGAACCTGGATGATGGAACAGAATGCAAGCTCAGCAAATGTGCAGTTGATACAAAGTGCATGGAGTGATTGATAAGCCAGATGGGTGTGCTGCCATTCAGAGCAACCTGGACAGTTTGGAGGAATGGGCTAACAGCAACATCATGAAGTTGCACAATGGGAAGTGTCAATTCCTATCCCTGGGGAGCAATAACCCAATGCACCAGCACAGACTAGGGGTTAACTGGCTGGAGAGCATCTAATCAGAAAATGGCTCAGGTATCTGGGATGTTGTATTCCACTTGGAGCTGACCATGAGCCAGCAATGTGCCTTTCAACAAAGTTTCCTGAGTTGCAATAGGAACACTGTCCTCAGGAGGTGGGAGTGGGGATCCTCCTCCCATCTAAGCAGTGATGAGGCCACAGCTGGAGTACTGTCTCTAGTCTTGGACTTAGTTGTAAGAGAGGCATGTACACACTGAAAATGAGCCACAGAGATGATTAAAAGATTGAAACAGAGAGCAGGAAATAAGCAGCCTGGAGAAGACCTAAAAGGAGTGCATAAGACAGAGGGGGACAGAGAGAGAGAACTCTCCTCAGTGTGCTGCCCAGTAACAGAACAAGAGATAATGTGCGTGAACTGAAATGCAGGAAATACCATCTAAACATAAGGAGGTGGGTTTGGAGGTTTTTTTAATTACTGTCAAGTTGGTTGAACACTGGCAAAGGTTGCCCAGAGAGACTGTGGAGTCTCCGTCCTTGAATATGTTTGAAAGTTAGGTGACCACTGTCCTGGACAGTTTGCTGCTCTTAGCCTTTCTTTGGGCAGGAGTTTCAGTTGAATGATCTTCAGAGATGCCTTCCAGTGACAGTAATTGTGAAAATATTTTGTATTGAGAAGTTGAATTTTCTTACTTATCTATGATCTGTTCAGGAAAGCTAGAGTAAAGCAGTCTTAATTCTGTGTGTGGAAATAAAGTATTTGTATTATACTGCATAACCTAATGAACACTTTTATCTCAGTTTAGGGTTTTGGATGGTTGGGTGTTTTATTTGAACTGTAGATTACACAATAGGATCCTATTACTGTGTTTGTTTTAGCTTGGGTAATGTAAGACAGTACAAATGTGAGCTAGGAAAGATAAATCTTTACTCCTAGAAGGTTATGTTGGCAGTATTTTACATTGACTTCTTACAGGCATGATTAATGTGTACAGATTTAACTAGTAAAAATGGTTCCAGAGGGTTTTCTCTGACTACATTCTCTTACAGACAGTGATTGCATTTAGAAGTTAACTGGTTGATTAAGACAGGGTTTTAAGTAACTGTTTCTGTATTTTTTTGGTTTTCTAGTGAGAAGCAGATAAAATATGATAGCTATTTGGTGCCGTTCACCCTATATGAATTGGGTCTTCTGTACAAACACCAGGATGAGAGAGAAAAAGCAATAAGATACATAGAAACTGCAAAGTAAGTGGATTTATTTTTTTTATCACCCTGTAAATTAAGAATAGCTGAGTATTTGTAGCAATGAAGGCATATGTTTTCTCTTACTAACAGCTTCTTTCCAAAATGCAAATAGTTATAAATCTGGGTTCTTGGTTTGGAGAACTTGTTCAATATAGCGAATTTTGCATTTTCATGTAACTCCTTCCTTCAGAGACGGTGGAGTTGACAGAAACAAACAAGACACAGTATGAAGGGAAAATGTTTCCTTTTCATTTGGGCTTGAGAAATGCTGAAGCTCCTGCATGCTTGGGGTGGAGCTAGAGAGTCTAGAGAAAGGCTCTGTACCACTCTGTCCCAGAGAGCAGCTGTGGGTCTCAAATCTGCTGCACTAAAGACAGTAGTAGTAGATTAAAAGCCAGTACACATCTGACCACACCCCTTTGCCCCTTCACATCCTGTTGCAGAAGACCAGCTGAGAGCTAAATTTACTGTAGAGCAGCATATTTGCATCATCTGTAGATTGTAGTATGGGGCAGAATGTCCCTTGTGTGTACAGAAAAGTGTGCCAGTGATGCAGTAGTGTTGTAAATGTGAGTTAGAAACAGTCTTCTGAAAGCTTTTTTAGAAACATAGTTTTTTGTTCCCCAGTTTTAGGGGGGTTGGGTTTTTTCTTGGTTTTTTTTGGGTTTTTGTTTTCTGGTTTGTTGGTTTTCGGGATTTTTTTGGTTGGGGTTTTTTTTGTTGTTGTTTGTTTTGGTTTTTATTAGTTTGGGATTTTTTTTGGTTTTGGGAGAGAAGAGATTTTTTTGGGGGGAGGGAGATTTACATAGTGTGATTTCTCTGTGTTTTATTACTCTGAGTTGTGTTTTGAGGCGGAACAAACACTTTCAGCTAACAGCCTTCTTCTCTATAGTATTTTGCTTTTTCATAGCAAGCTTCAGTAATTGGGAGGACTGTTCAAAAGATTAAAATAAGTGAAAGAGGTGCTAATACATGGGTTCAGTTTATCAGGACATTTAATTTTTTTGTACTGGTGTAAGTGTTCCCTGCTTGGTTTCTGGGTGTAGCTTTAGATGTCTCAAAACTCATCCGTATGTCAACCTCTATTTTCTCTTGAAAGAATGTAGGCTGTTAACTTTGGTACTTCCCTGCATTTATGAAGTAGATACAATCCAGTCCAAACATCTTTTTCTTAAAATAATTTTTATGTTTTGCAGAAACAACTACAAAGAATACTCTATGGAGTCCAGGTTGCACTTCAGAATTCATGCAGCACTTGACAGCTTGAAGGTGTCACCTGCTTCAACACCATGACTGAGGAGGGATGCCTTTCATGCATACAATAAATAGCCTACACAATCTTTTTGTAATCTTTTTTTAATCATAGGAGAGAACATGATTGTTTTCTGTCATTTCTGATTTGATGTATATCATTCCCTTAGACTGTTCTTTTTCTGTATAGCACCTATTCTGTATCTACTTGCTGTTTTAAAGAAAACCTTATATTTTGTTTGATAAAAATAATTTAATATTTGACTTGAATGGGGGATATTTAAAAAAAAAGTTGATGGTGCAATAAAGATTAATGCAAACACTTTATTTTTTTATATGAGAACAGATGCTGGTTATGCAGTGAAACTGGTGATAATTTCTGCATTTTTTGAAAGTTTGGGTTTCTGCAGTATGCTTGAGATCTTTTTGCCTCTGGAACAAAATTGCAATGTCTGCAGATAACCTTACTTATATTTGGCATACTCTATACTGAAATTTGTGTTCCAGTGGAAAAAAATTGTCATCTTTGACTTAATTTTATTTTGGAAACAAAATGAACCTGTCTAAAGTGCAATATTTTTATGTTTTCAGAAGAAGCTAAGCAGGGCTACAGTTATAATGTCTTTGTAGGTCTGTTTCACTCAAAATAAGTGCTTACAGGGGATATCTTCCAGTTGTAGAAAAGCATGGCTACAAGTGACATTAAGAGTTCATTCTGTGTCCTTGTTCTAAGGCAGGATCAGCAGTCTTGAGTCACTCCTGACAGACTTGTTTAACAATTCAAAAAAAAAAATTTTGCCTGATGTCTACCCCAAATAATTCTTGGCACAATGGAAACTAATGTCTTCCCATGTTCCCTGTCATGGATCTGAAGAAGGGATTGTTCTTTTCCTTTTTAAGTAATCTTTTAATAAATGAAGACTAGCACCCTTTTTGGTATTCTCTGTTCTTGAATACCAACAAAAATAAATAAAAAATTGCAGAATTTATAGATTTTCCTAATAATGGGAATAACTCATGATCAACTCAAGTTGATTGTGCATCATAAAGGGAATCCACTTATGAAATTGCACATAAGAAAATGCATGTATTCTAATTGGATTTCTACCAAAAATGTGCAGTAAAATTGAGACCTAAGTGCATGCATTTTTTTTTCACATTACTATGAACTTCCCATTTGTTTAGATATGCAGATTCTAGCTGTTTATTCTTAAAAATAATAAATTTGATTTTTATTAAGGTATACACCCAATAGCTGTTCTTTCAGTAGTTACTGCAAAACCTGCCCATTTCCATATTTTATCAATGCCATATATTTACTTCTGCATGTAAATTCTTGGTAACTGCTCATGTATGTGATTTGCTGCCTTTAACTCCCACCTAACTAAAAATAGGGCAAAAGAAATAGGTGAAAAATGTATCTTCAATGAACTAGTAACTGAATTTCCTAATTAAACAGTCAATATAACGTAAATGCTATCATTATTCTCAGGAGACTGAGAGCCAGCTTTCTTTTACGACTTTATAATTAACTTGGTCATTTAATTGGTTATAATTCTGTAATATAGTGGCATACTTACAGGTCAAATGAGGGTTTAAAAATATTAGCTAAATAAACATAATGAGTCTTTGTAAGTGGAAGCCTGATCCAAAGTATTTTCTTCACTGGTTTAGATTTTTGCCTCTTGGAAATGTGTAACTAAGTTATTGTGTAAAATTATACACACATAGGTTTGGAGCTTAGGTACCCAAGACACTGAATCACTGATAAAATAAGCATGCATATTTTAAAATAATTCTGCTGACTGTAGCTGATGTACAAAACAGAAGTTAGCATATGCTGCCAACTGATTTCTCCAATTATTTTCCCATTTATACATGTCTGATTGTAAGCTGTAGTCAGCATAAACAGACAATACTTTTAATACAACTGTGGACACTTACATGTGCAGTTTAGGATTACTTTGGCTTGATCTGATTATTCAATATTGGCAATCAAATGAGACTGTTCATTTTGGTGTGGAAGGTAGTGGAAACAATTGCCATTAAAACTTCTGTAACTTGTATTTCAGACAGTACTTCACTCTACAGAAGAGTTAGAACTGGAACTACAGACTCTCAGGGTGGACCATGAAGTAGTGTCTGATCTCTTGTTTTTCTGGCGAGTGTCTTGCAGTTAGTGTTTTATGGGTGATTTGGAATATAAATCAGAATTAACAAAAAGTAAACTCTGAGCTTCCTTAGAAGCTGCGTTTTTGAGAGTTTAAAGCAAAGCATCATGTCACAGTGTACTTTTTCCTGTGGATAATGTCACTGACTGAAGAGAAACTAAAAGAGAACTTTGTTTCTTCAGCTCAGCTTTCCAAAGTCAATATTAATGCCCTGTGTATGTTACACTTAGTTTGTTAAGTATTATTTACAGCTTGTCTCCACTTCTGTGCTGTGTTTTGAAACTTCATTAGAAAAACTGATTGATTGGGTTTCTTAGCTTTAAGCTTTATACTTACTAACATTGGAACTATGAATGTGAGAGTGATTTTTAACCCTTCACTTAAGGTAGGTCTCCACAGAGCTGTAAGAGATGCTTGGTTTTCCAAACGCTGCAGAAGAAGAGTGTGTGTCCCCAACACAATGTGTCATTGGTGCAGTATTATATAGGACATTATGTCTGAGTTAAGTGATCTGTGGTTAAGAGTTCAGTCAAAAGGTCTGTGGGGTTTTGTTGATTGGTTGTTTTTGTTTTGTTTTTTAAATCTGCTGAGTACTGTACTGGGCCTTAAATACAGCTCTGAATTAGTCTTAACTGCTCTTTATAATCTTCACCTCACTTGCTCTTCTGTGGGAATTTTGAATATTGTGTTGAGACTTTGAAACTGAGCAAAGCATTTACCTATGATGCTCTAGCCTCTCTCATTAATACTAGGAATTATAATATATACAAGAGCAAATGTAATTTGTTAGTTTAAGCAAACAAGGGTACACTTACATAATTAGGTTATGACAAAAGGTTATTTCAATTTTTCTGATAATAGATGTATTTTTTTTAAGATAAGCAATAATAAATTAGCCTGGTTTTAGGACAAAGCTTCTCTGATTAAGAATTACCTAGTTAGAAACTATTACAAAAAATTTCTTGTCTGTGCATATCATTCAAATGTTTAGTCTGTTGGTGAAAGATCATTGTACAATGGTTTTTATGTCCTTGCTCATCAGTTTTTAACAGAAATTAAAATACATGTCGAAAGCTGATGCAAGATTGTTGCATATGAGTTCTAATACACATGGGTAGCAGCTGTATGTAGCACCTTACAGCCATAAAAATGTACAATAATCAGATCTTGTTATGCTTCTAAAACACTTTGGAAAGTAATGTATAAAATTAATTTCTTGTTACAAATTCAGCTTAGGCTTTGCAATTATTTTATTACTAATCTTAATGTCTCATGTTTTGTTTCTGTATATTCTTACACTGCATAGTTCAACAAAGAATGTTTATATTTGCTCTGGTGCTGCAGTTTTTTTGCTTCTGATTTACTGGGGTTTCACATGTTCATATCTGGTACTTGAGTAAATAATGAGGTCAGAATAACAGAGGATGAGGAATGAAGTATGTTCTGGTTTGAAGAGCATGTAGAAAGGTTCACCGATGCGTTGGAATGGGTTCTCACTTCAGGGGAATAAATCACATATTACACTTGTGCTACTGAGTTCTAAATTAGGCACTGTATTCTAGTTGTACATAAAGAACCTTCAGCAGAGATTTATCAAAGCAGTATCAACAAAGAAGGTCTAATCTCAAGTTTAAATAGACTATCTTGGGCATAGAGCTCTCTTTATACAACCTGTCTAGGTTGAGAGGTTGTACAAAACTATCAAGGTCTATGAAGAAATAAAGGGTCTTTCAAAATGTAGATAACAAATATAAGATACTTTAATTTTTCACCATGATAAAATAATACCTTTAAATAGATAAAATACACTAGTGATTAATAATTGACTCATTCTGTTATCAGTTATGTAATTTTGGTGGGGACTATATGATGTACTCCTAGCATTCTTTTAAAATCCCAACATTAAAAAAAGAAAGAAAGAAAAAATCTTTTTTACATGGGTGCAGGGCTTGATTCAGCAATTAAAAGAAGGAAATGTTCAAAGTTGTTTTTTAATATGGCATGGTTAAAGGTTTCCATAATTGCGCATAGTTTTACCTGATGCTTTCCAGCAAATAGATCACCTTAATTACTGTGATTTTAATTTTAAGTGTGGTTATCATAAGAACAATAGAGAGTTAGTAGATATCTTAGCTCACAGAAAATCTGAATCTTGCCTGTAGGATGCTAATTCACTCTCAATTTCTAGGCATAGTATAGCCCAGAATAAAGCCTTTATAGCTAATTAGATTGTTAGCATAGTATTGAATAAAGGAAGCACATGGAATAGAAAAAAAAGACACACTGAAGAAAGTTACAAAAATAAGAACTACATCTGCATTTGTACAACTGCTTGGCAGAGATCGTTACATATATAACTCTTAATATATAATTCTCTGCTTATCTCAACACTTGGACTTTCTATATTCCAGTCATTGGAAAGGTATCAGTGTTGAGAGCTTACTTTGGTTTGGTTTATTGTGGGGTTTTCCCACTGCATTGGGTTTTCCGCCTTCTTTTTAACTTTTTTCTTTGGTTAGTTAGTTTTGTTTTGCCTTTTTTAGGGTGCTGGTGTTCTGGGGGATTTTTTGGGTTGTGGGGATGATTTTTGTTTGGTTGGTTTTTTTGTTGGTTGGGTTCTTTTTTTCTAATGTGGTAATTTACTCAGTTTTTAATAAGTCTTGTAGGACAGCTTCATAAAGAATTTTAAACGTGGTGGCTCTGAACTTTGCAGTTGCCTCTGGAAAAAAGAAATCTGAGTCTGTCATTAGCATAGCAAATTCAATGTTTAGTGAATACAAATTGAATAATTCTCCTTTTTATAGAAGTGTTAGCAAGTACTTATAGTCTATGGAGAAGCACATGTCAACTCATAATTCTAGCTAAGAATACCTTCCTAGATTTAGTCATTCATTTAAAGAGAGAACTTCCTCAAACACAGTAGCAGTAGGAGATGTCTGTGTCAGGTCTTTTGTACCATGAAAATCACTGCTGGAGCAGCCAAGCTGAGTGCGCCAGATGCAATACCTACCTCACTGAGGCCAGGGTAAGAAGGATAACCAATGTTGATGTCATGTGGCTGTGTGGGAAAACTTAAGGTTTTATTAAAATCGCACTTGAGAGGTTAATGGTCTTACCTATTTGAGCATGTAAATGTGGATCTCAAACCTCAATTTTCTTATTGCCAAGTGGATATAAAACTTAAATTACCTCTTCAGAATCTACAATCAGGGTGGAAGGATATGTAAAATTAGGTTAATGCTACTTATATAGCTTGTGTTAGGCTTAACTTATTCCATGGCATTAGGAGATTTTCATAATTAAACTTGATTGTAGAAGAGAGGGCAGTATGAATTTAAGTAGGGTTTTATTTTCCATACGGTTTTGCTCAAGGGGATAGAACGTACATCTAGGCAAAACACAATGTCTAAATAGGCTGAGGTATAGATACAAAACTTTGATTTGTAACACCCAACCCACCTTAAATATATTTATGTCTCTCTTAAGAGAGGTTCTGTATTGTTTGCATTCATGAACTTAAGCAGTATTCAACAAAGGAATCCAGCTGTAGTTTAAAATACGGTTCAGAATATGCATTCTCAAGCCTTACTTGGAAGAGATGCTTGGCTTAAATCTCTGTCCAAATTCTAGTCACATCAATAAAATTGCTTCAAATCCATCTGTATTAGTTTTTACATAGGAACACTGAAAAATTTTCATTGTTGACAAGGAGAAAATGGTAGATATTCTGTCACCTATTAATTGGTTTTACACTGAACAAAGTTACAATTTGTTTTTTGTATAATACGAATAAAATTCAAGATCAGCTTTTTTCCACAACCCAAATGGATAGTACTCCAATACTCCTCCTGTATTTTACATTAATTCTATTAAACTGTCCATATGCTGTGGAAGAAATTTATTTGGCTTATTCTAGTGAATAATACAAATAATACTATAATAATTTTGTCTATTGCATAATGAATCTTTGAAGTGAAAGCTGCTTTAAATCAGATGCTTGTGAGCTGAAAGGACTGAAAGTTGAAAGTGTTATGGGGAGATCATGATGTTATAGAAGATCAACAGTTAAAGCAGGACCTTTCTTTAAATGCAGTGTGCTTGATCTTCAAACTCATGTGATGATGTGGAAAAATTGAACTAGAAAATCTAAACCACAACAGCTAATGACAATCCAAATGCTTTAGCATCTAGTGAATACAAAACTTACAGGCTTGTTTTTCTACAGACTAAGATTTTAACAGTTTACACAGAAGAAACTAAACAAGCCTTGCATGAAAAATAAAATCTGCAACCCAAAATACTGTATGCTGTTTAGTTATAGCAGTCACTGTCTTTTAAGGAAATCTGAGGCAGAGCCAGATAAACTAACTTCACATTTTGAATACATGTAAGTTAAAAGTTTATCATACACTGTTAAGGGTTGGAAGGGATTCAAAGATCATGTACTTCCAACCACCCTTGCCATGGACAGGGACACTTTGCACTAGACCAGATTGCTTAAGGCCTTATCCAACCTGGCCTTGAACCTGCCAGGATTGGAGCATCCACAACCTCCCTGGGCAACCTGTTCCAGTGTCTCTCCACACTGACAGTAAAGAATTTCATCCTAATACTTAACCTAAATTTCCCCTCTTTCAGTTTGTACCCCTTGCTCTTTATCCTGTCACTACAGTTCCTGATGAAGGGTCTGTCTCCAGCTTCCCTCTAGGCCCCCTTAAGATAGCGGGTGGCTGTGAGATCTCCATGGAACCATCTCTTCTCCAGGCTGAACAGCCCCAACTTTCTCAGCCTGTCGTCGTAGGGGAGGTGCTCCAGTCCTCTTATCACATTTGTGGCTCTTCCTCCTCGACTTGCTCCAACAGTGCCATGTCTTCCTTATGCTGGGAGCATTACAGCTGAATGCAGCACTCCAGGTGGAGTGTCACCAGAGCAGAGTAGAGGGACACAATCACCTCCTCTGACCTGCTGGCCACGCTGCTTTTGCTGGGCCCAAAGTGCACATTGCCAGCTCATGTTGAGTTTTTCATCAACTATCCCCCACCAAGTCTCTCTGCAGGAGATTTCTTCACTGATATCTCTCAGAGCTTTGGAGTCAAGCAATCTAATTAAAATAAAATATATTTTCCTATCTAAGCATTTCTGGTCTTCAGAGCCACTGTGTAAACTGGTGGACCTTACACTATGAATGTTAAATTTTCTATCTCTTTTGGTTAATTTATATTAAAACTGTTGTGGTTTTTCATTTGATAAGCTATTGAGATAGAATCCTGCAATAGAGATACCCGTTGGTTTTGAGTGCACTGCAAAACTGAATTTAAATGTACTGATTGGCATAAGCAATACAACTAATGGAGTTCTGTTTTCTGAAACAAGCAAGTTTCCTTAACTTCAAGGCACCTAAATGAGATTAGGTCTATCAATCCAAATACCCTCCAGTGTGTCATCTGGAAATTTTGTCCTGGTGAACTGTGGAGACTGTTACATGCCTGGTGTTTCCAGTGTGTGAAAACCTGTTGCAGCAGTGAGAAATTGTCAGAATCTGTTTTCCTTCTGAAGACCTCTCAAGCCAAAAAAGGGGGAAACATATCCATCACTTTGCTTTTATTTTTTTTTATTTGAATTTTTCATTACTTTCCTAGGACAGCTTAGTTGGAATCCTATTCTTACCTCTATGCTTGACTGCCTAAAATTGGTGGGAGAACCTTCAAGGAAAAATGTTCTATCTTTCGTTAGTGTCTGTGCTCTGTCCTTCCCTGGTTGCTTTTGCTAGCTGTGGCAGTTGCCACCATTCAAAGGGGAAAGAGGATAGACACTAGGAAAGGGAGAAAATGTAGGAGAGATTCATGTATGAAGGATAAGTAAGAATACATTGGACAGGGCTTTCTGTAGCACCTGAACAGTTGATGTCATACAGTTAGACTGTAGGATCAAACAGAATAATGTGAAAGGGTGAAGCAAGCATTTCTAACACGTGGACTATGACAGAAGGGTGTCCAGGAAGAGAAATTATAGTGCAGAGTAATCACTTGCTGGCTAAATGGAGCCAATGTGATCCAGAGCCAATGCATAACACAACAATTTTTTTCTGCTTAAGAGCTGGTGAGGATAAACCTCCCATCAGGCTGAACAGGGCAATTGTCTACCAGAGTCGCTCCCCTCACCCAGACCCAAGTTGAAGAAACAAGGTACGAATTGTAAACCAAAGTTGATATGAAGTAGTTATTTTGTAGTCCTTAAATCCTTAGCTCTCCTGAAATCCAGACTGTTAATTTCATGTAGTTGGAGTTCACTGTTGACAATTGCAGATAATGGGTGGGCTGAGCTCCCATATGAAGGCTTTCTCCGTTTTATCAGTACAGCCTGGACGTGATTCTGTGACTCTCTGAACACCTTGTGGAACTATGACTATTGCCCTTTTTTTACAATGACAGATGTCTAAAAAAGCACACGAAATTGTGGCCAAAAAATCCCATGGAAGTTTTGTAATGTCAGATCTTGAACATTTGATTGTTTTAGTTTCAAAGTTAAATTCAGAAAGTTTGCTTTCATCTTCATGAATTGCTGACCGACTTGGCAAGACTTTATTTAAAATTCATGGTATTCATTCTGGATTAGAACTAGACACTTATTTACATACATATTTGAGTTGAGATTCATATATCCATGTGAACTTTGGGCATCTATTGTAGGTTGCCTCAGAGGATCTCCAGAGAGAAAAGCTTTAGGGCAGATATCTCAAATGAAGATCAATACTGATCAGACTTAATGGCTAAATTAGATAAAATTAAATTAATATTCAAATAGTTGGTCTTAAATCATTACTTGTGTCGTCTCTAGTGTAAAACTGAGGAGAGGGGCATCTATCCACCCTCACTGACATCAGCTGTAGTAAGGATCCTAGCGTGAGTGAGGTTCTGGCAGATACAGATACTCTTAACAGCCAGAAGCAGTGCTCAGCCAAGCCTGCAGCTTTCCCAAGAGGACTGTTCTCAGAACAGGGCTTATGCAGGCTACATAGCAGCTGTCTGTTCTCTACTGTATAGTACAGTTTAATGCTTGGCCCTTATGTTGAGGTGATAAAATAAATAAATAAATAAATAACTTAGAGAATTAATAGCAAACATTTAAGTAGAGGAATGTAGAAGATAGAGTCTGTTACTCTAGTAGACAAAGGTAGAATTGAGCTGTTAGAGTATAATTTTTTCCCAGAATGACCCAAAAATAGTATTTTCCAAATTTTTAAACATTAGTTTTAGTTGATGTTTTGTCCATAATCCTGTAAGTTCTTGGTGTTGAATTTCCTGTGAAGTGTTATATTTGTGGACCTTCACATTTAATTTCTGAAGCTGTTCTTGTGTGGTTTGTAGGGTGGGGGGATTTTTGACATAGGGCCTAATACAACTGGAGCAGATGTATTTTTTACTAAATAATACATTGTTTTCTCCAAAAAATGTGCTCTAATGTATTTGTAGATGGTTGTCTGGCAGTTTGTGGGGGATTTTTTACAAATCTAATCTATTGAAAGGGACTGTCTATTTTACATTTTAAGAAGAAGTTTTAATCTTGTGTTATTTCCTGACCAGGGTACGTGGTCAAAGTTTTGAAAGACCTTCCATAAGTCTTCCATAAGTCACTAAGAAAAACCTGGAACTCTCTATAAAAAGGTGTTTATATTTTACTGGTTGAATTCATGAGAGCCACTTATGCTAACATATAATGATCTGAATGATTTTAAACCACCAGTGAAACACTGTAGGGAGGAGCAACATCTCTAAGTATTTTGATAAACAAATCATGCAAATATAAAAGGCTTAATGGTTATATTTTACGTTGAGCTACAACATAAAGCAAACTAAATTCTTCACCATTCAAATTCCCTAAATACCCTGTACTGTTGTGCCAAGACAGCTCCGGGCAAGGATGACTACATCCACAGAGAACCTGCTCAGGTTCTACTTAGTCTCATCTACGTTTGAGCAGCATGTCTGTGCTCAGGGGAGTGCAGAGGTGGGGGCCTTCCTTTCCACTTCTATCTGTTCATTAAGTAATTTGTTCTTTGCAGGATGTGTGTGTGTTACATGGTTATGTTGAGTGGAAAGATATCATCTGTTCTACCTATTTTAGATATACATTAAACAAACAAACAAAAACCAACCCAAAACAACTTCCAAGCAAACAAAAACCCAAGCAAAACCAAACACTTTGCAACAGGGAGCCTAGAATGTGCAGCGATACTATAAAATTTCAGAAACAGTTGAGAAAGTTCAATTTTTTATTGCTATTCATTTAATGGAAGTTCATATATCTTTTGCCAATTTGTTTTATGGAGTAAACAACTGAATTTTAACTTCTAAAATGTATTTTCCAGTCCAGTAAATAATTTGCTATATAGTAAAGTACATACTTCTTTCAAGGAAGAGAGCCTCTTGCATCAATTCATTGAACTGATTTATGTAACAACAGTCAGTATAAAAATGAGGTGGAATAGTGCTATGGCCATGTGAAAGTCTTCTATTGCAAGATCTCTTCAAACCAGAGTGATGAGGAACAAAATAAAAATGCTAGTGGAAGTAATTGCCACTTGATAAGCAACACGAAAAATGACATTTTTTTTTCTCTACCAGTTTTTGAACTGTTTTAAGCATAATGTCTGCCCCATCCTGAGAAGTATTTTAAAATGCAATGCATTTGAAAGCAAGGATCCCTGAAGAGGTATCCCTCTTCAGGAGAGAGACATGGTGTTGACTAGCAGTCATGGCAAGAGTAAATCTGGGTGTGCAGTAACATGCTGCCATGGGAATTTTAAGGTTTTTGTGAAGGACACGCTGTATACAAACTCATCTCATCCTGTTCTAAGTTTTAATTGTCGTTTGTGTTATTTTTTTGAAAGAACTCTAACTCTTTCATCCAAAATTTCTTAAATTACGAGATTGATTTGTAGCATGGATCTGACAACTCTGCCAATAGATGAAAATTTTCAGCAATGAAATTTTTCCCCCTCCCCCTAGCACCATGCTGGCAATTTTGAGGGATCTTGCATTGACTGCCACCAATCTCAGACTCTAGGAAACAATATGCCATTGGCAAAAGCTTGCTTAGATCAGATTATCTCGAACAGTGTTTGTGAAAACAGCTGCTTCTTAACAACCATAATGCTGTGTCTGAGCCTATTAAGGGCCAAATTAGGGCCTTTTGAAGGGCCAGATTCCAGTCTCAGCTATGTGCATTTTGGTTCCTTCAAAAAAACCCCAGTAAAATTGTTTTTTCTAGTTGCAGGAAAGAGCTTAGTTCTAAAGAATTAAAATAAAACACCCAAGAGTGGGAATAGTGTTCACTGCTTCTTATTTAGTTACAAAATAAAGACATCTTAGTGACAGCTGACCCTGAACACATGTCATGTAATATCTTTTCTTTTGGGGCTCAATGTAGGGGTTTGACCATTATGCCATTCAGTCCAAGCAGAATACATGGGACACAGGAGTATCAGGCAGGAGAATAATAGAACAAAATTTTGTTTGCTCAGTCTTGTTCTGTAGGCATCTTGTCCAACTTCTGTGGCAGGCCACAGGCCCTTCATCACTAGTAGATTTTGCCTTCCTTTTTTGACTGATGCTTTCTATGAGCTCGGGCCAGCTCATAGTTCAAATCTGGAAGAGGGAAACTGGGAGGGGTAATGGTCTTGTTCAAAGAAAATTTCTTGCTCCCCTCATCCACAGTCTTTATGAGAACGAGAGGCCAGCAGAGAAATCCAGCTTTTCTGCTGAATGTGGGGCAAGCCACCACCACTGAGAGTAACCTAACCATGGTGCTCCACTTCTGTGTCCTGGGCAGTGAGTCACAGCAGCAGAGCCTGTGGGTGTCCCAGTCTCAAGGAATCATCAATGATACAATGCTCCTCATTGATCTGTGCTGGTTGTGATCAGGATATTTACTGAAATTCATGTGAAAGTAGAAAGAATGCTCATGTGTGCAAAAATAGAACATTGAGCCCCTTTCATAAATTTTCAGACCTCTCAACATCCTGCAGGCATTTGTCATACAGATGGTATGGATGCCACTCTACACTTAATGAACAGAGAAATTAAAAAGAGCAGATGATGTAAAGAAAATTACAAGTTTAAACTTTCTTACATAACTGTGCAGCAAGTATTACTTTTACCATGTGAGAGAGCATTGCTGGTAGGGCCTGTGGGTTATGTGGCACTTTTCCAGTGAAGGTGTAGGTGTTGAAATTGGACTCATTAGTAACTACTAGGCTTGATCTTAGTCTTGAAGCTGCTCTGTCTTTTCAACCAGTCACTGGAAGGAAATCAGGGGTGTTGGAGTTTGATTTGCCTTCTGCCATGGGTGTGTGGATGATTGCATCTTTACCAAAGGCTAGGTCTTGCCTGGAAAGGCGACTTCAGAAAACAGTTAAATAATTTTTTTAAAGTTTGTAGAAGTGCATCACTACACAATGAGCAATGTGTAACTGTTGAACAATGTATTTCTAAAAGTAAGGAAGCATTTTGAGTGAGAGGGGCTTTAGAACAGTTTTATGACTGGTCAGACAAAGTGTGAACAAGGTCCTGAAAGAGTTGTCAGCAATGCTCCTGGTGCAGGATGCTGGGGTAGAGGTGTTGATGAGTGGCACCCACCACCTGGTCCCCTCCTAAGTCTTGGAGAGTGCTGCTTGGACTCCCTCACTAATATCAAGAAAAACATCCCGTTCTCCCTGACCAAGGTAGAGGCAAGATTGACATGAGTGCAGCAGAAACTGCAGTTCTGTCCCAAGCTGCAGTGGCTGGGCAGCAGCTCCTGGGCAGGGACTCTGGAACAATACCCAAAGTAATGTAGAGTATACAAATCTATTTCATTTTCTTGCATTGACTACAGCAGTTTTAAAAGTAATTGCTGTTAGATTTGGGGCCAATGTTATAAGATTCTCTCAGGGCAAATTTGCTAGAAACCTAGAAGCCACTCCTCTCTTCATCACAGTGTGAATTGAGTACACCAGATTTTCTGTGGCATTACTGTTTGATTGATCAGGACCATCTCAGCAGAGGATTCAGTTTGCTTCCTGAAAAGTGAAGCAGCTTGCTCAGTCGGTCAATTTCTCAACCTATATACTGGAAGACGAGCAGTTACCCTTTTCCACTGCTGCTCTGGGAAGAAGAGCACTGATGCCTTGCATGTGTCAGAGCCCCATGGGCTCTGTACAGCCCTGATGGGTACCAGTGTGGGGCTCTGAAAGTGCTGACACACAAGCTCACAGCATTGGACACCAGCTTAGTATGCAGTGAATTAAGCCTTTGTGTGCAGCTAAAAGTATGCTGTGCATGCAGTAATTGGGGTAGAGCAGTGTATGTCATTCTTGGAGCCTTGCAATAGAAGTCAGGGTTCACCAAGAAGTTCTTCTGGTTTTTAAGCTGTGCCAGTCAAACACAGATTTTCTATCTGTGTAGAGTGAAATATATCTTCATATATATATCCATGTGGGTGTTAGACTGCAGAGGCATTTCTGTCAGAGTTGATGATTTTGAATTACATTACCCAATTACCAGAATCTGGGACCTTGTTCAGCATCTTTGTTGTACATGCATTTCATGTATGTCTCTTATTAACATGCATTTATTTGATATTGGTTGCCAAGGTGAATATATATACATATTCATGCAGGTACCCACATACATATATATATATGTGCTATTTAAACATCTGTTTAAAATAAATGAATAATGATTTCACTTAGTCATAATTTCATATAACAATGTCAACCTTAGAATTATGAATTTCTGGGTGCATGGAGAAGACTTCTTTTCCTCATTAGTGCCTGCTCTGTAACTGCAGCACAGGCACTAACACAGAGAGGTTTGTCACAGGAGGTGAGTACAGCGGACTCCCTCCCCTCAGATGGCCATGTGTCATTGTCACGTGGTCAGGCAGAGGTGCTTCCTTGCTGTAGAAATGAAATGTTTGCTTTTAGTGTAAGATGATGACCCTGGTAGCTCTGATTTCCAAATTCAAGCAGGAGCCCACCTGGGAGCAGCCAGGGCTGATGATTCTTCTCCAGCAAAAGGGAGATGAGCTCTGCTGTGGAGCAGTCAGTCTCTGCTGTGCCAGGCAGCAAACTCATCTCCAGATGGTCAGTATTATTTTGATGAGGCATTATTTATATCCTCATGAGCAGATGCTGGGCCCTGAGTCTTCCAAAGTTTTTACATTCTTTTTTTTTTTTTTCCCTTTCCCCCTGTGGGTCCATTAAAGGTATTAATATATATAATTTTTTTGCTTATACATATTTTGCCTACGTGAATTGGGAATGAAAGCAACGCTGTAATGGTCAGTGATGTTTCCATATCCTGTGTAAGGAACCTATGCCTTGCTCTGAGGCTGTGTAAATGCTATGCTTTTCACACTAAAGCATGCTGACGGGTTTTTTTCCAAACCACAAAAGATATTTCTGGACTTTAAAAGGTAGTGTTTCTCATATGCCTCTTGAGTAAAGAGAGACTGTTAGTTTCTTAACTGTATTTCTTGTAGACCTTTGAGATAAGTGAAAATTGCCAATGTAATTCTAGAATTGGCTACGGTGTGGCTTTTCATTACCTAGAAGTCTGTGATTTAGGACATCTCAACACCTCAGATCTCTAGGAAATTATGTTCCCTGCAGAAGCTGGGAGTTGGTTTTTTTTCAGTAATTTCTAGTTTTGTAAGACAAAAATCTATGGCTGATTCAGGATAAAACACTGTCTTTAAGGCTTTAGGTATCAGGGAGGAGAAGGAGGAGAAAAAGGAGAAGTATTTCTATTGTTTATTTGATCCAATGGCAGCTGTCCAGAGGTGCCCAGGAGCCTTTATGAGCAGTCTCCAAGAGAAAATATGGCTATAACATATAATAGCTTTGGCACAATTTTAAATTTTTTCCACCTATTTTTTTTCTAGAATTGCTGTGCTGTGCTTTCCTCAGTAGGTGGCAAACTTCACAAGCTGTAGCTGGCTGGATTTTTTTTTGCAGGGCTTTAACCTCAAATAAAATAGCATGTGCTGGGAAAGCTTTGTTTGGACCTCATCCAAATAATATTTGCTTTCTTTCACGTGAAGAAAAGGAGCCATTATTGCTCCTAATTCAATCATTTTCTTTTCTGGGCTGATCTGTGAAAAGCCTATAGCTGCTGCAATTTACTTTCTCTCTGTAGTGCTCTTTGAGATTATTGAGTAAGCAACAGGAAAAATACCCCTTTCTTCGCTATTTTAAAAAGAAACACCTCACATCAACTGTATTCATGAAACATGGTATATATAGATATAGATCAATCATTAGTTGAAATAACAAAAAGCACTGCCAATTCTTTCTGAGTAATAAATATCCTCTGGTGTTGCCATTTGTTCAGTATCATTGTAAAGTGCAAGGAGAGCACATGGCATTCTTCATACTACAGAAACAAGGGTCATCTTCAAGAAGTTTAAGAGGTCCCTCTGGCATATAACTAAAATGACTCCAGTGTTTCAGCAACTGTGTAATCTAATTCAAATGATACAGAATAAGTAGCTGGGTGGAACAAAGAGCAGGATCTGCCTTAGGACCCCATGGACCAGTGACATTTTTACTAAGCATCAGTTGGCTTTTCAGAGGAACTTATGTCTCAGAAGCATTTAGAAGGAAACAACGTGGACTTTGATGGACAAGGGGACTAAGAAAAGAGTTTAAAGCATAAGCAACTGTGACAGGTTTGCCTGACTCTTATCAGAAACTCTAGAAGTACTTGTTATCACATTTACAGTATAAGACATTGTGCATTTAATGTGCATATTTTTTGTTGCTTGTTTTGTGATGTTTGTCACACTTGGAAAGGAGAGTGAAGAAAGCTGGAGAAATAAATGAGAAGCAACAAAGGGATTTTAACACAAGATTTGATAAGAAGCAGAGAGTTTCAGTCTCTGGGATGACAATTTGCTTGAAACTATTGTTGCAGCTGTTATGCTTACTTGAATGACATTAAATTTAGACAAAGAACAAAGCCCCTCTATTCCACAGCAAGTAATTCCTCCATGGAAATTTTTCAGGGTCTGTGAAAGAGAGATTGCTTCCTCATTAGCAAGAATGAAGTGTGTTCAGGGGAAGATTGAAACCAGTCGGATTGGTGAGGTACTATGGTCTGAACTGGAATTCACTCTTCTGAGTGGTCATGATGACAAGCCATGCATCTAGTGGCAGATTATTTCATTATTCTGTGCCACTGTTTATTTGCACTGCCAACTGTGAGATCCTGAAATGATAATGAGGGTTGTTTTAAAATCTAACATCTGTTTCTTGAACTGGAGGACTTAAACCTGCAGAGTTCATTTAAACTGAGGAAAGCATACTGGCTTTCTGTAAAAGAACTCAGCTCTCTTCTCATCCTTAGATCAAGTCTTTCCTCTTCTTTTCAGACCTTGCCTTCCCTCACCACCCTATGCATTTTTCATCCTTTAACCTGTGTCCTCAGTAGATCTTTTAATATAATCACCTGGTGTGATCATTTTCATATTACAATACCCTGTTTTATGTCTTCTCATTTCTGCTCTCTCTATAGTCTGCATATTTGCCATATAACCTGTGGATTGTTTGAATTTGTGTTCATTTTAATCATGTTTAGGTTTAGGGTGAGATTTCCTCTCCATAGTCTGATACTATTGTTTCCTCCTCTTCTTTCCCATGTGCATGCACCTAACTCTTCATTTTTTCATCTATGCCCCCAGTTTGTGATATGGCAGCCCTATTTCCTGAGAGAGAACTGGCCCCTACCAAAGCGAACAAAACAGTAGGAGCATGTAGCCTTCCTGAATAGGCATAGGAATCTTTATACAAGTCCCATTGGGCCTAAAATGGGAGACTAAGGTGCATTTCAGTAAGGAACAAACAATAATGTATGCAGGAATACAAGTGCAGTGTATCACTGGGAGGAAAATGTTCCTCTCCTAATCTGTAAGAGGGGCTCAAAGCACAGAAATGGGGAAAGGTTTTGAAATGGTGGGCCTCAAAGTCTTCTTCTGGTTGTCCTTACAAGAAGAATGAGAAAGTTTGAACTTTATTAACTCACTACCTGGGGAAAAAATGGAGAGCAAGATGGTGCCTGGATATCATGATTTGACATATCTGCAAGCATCTGGGATACCAAGAATGTGTCTTTTCAGAGCAATCCCTTGCAGCCAGTTCTGGAAGACAAAGAAGGAGGATCAGCTGTGTCTAACTTGGTTCATGCAGTCAGTTTGTCAGGCAAGATACTGCTGACTCAACTGGGCCTCCCTTCCCCTGTGACACAAGCTTTGGGCTGCCTTTTATGGCTGACATCAACAGTGTGGTTACTCCACCCGCACAGCCCATGACTGTCCATGGAACAAACTGAAGCAATCCACACTGCCCTCACAGTCGGGATCTCATGCCTTTGGATCTCATCCTGGAGAAGCCAGCATGTTTACCAAAGGCAAGAAAGTTTGAGAAAAACAGATGGGTGTTTACTGATGTCCTGTGCAATCTGACAGACTCCCTTCTGGAGAGAGGAAGTGCTTAGCCTGGGTGCCATGCGGCTGTAGACAGGAATTGCAAGTAGCAGCTCAGAGTACACTTTTTCTACCTTTTTGTGGCCATGGGATTTCCAGTATGTAATGTCACACACAGTTGAAAAATAGCCTAATCAACACCAGTCTATGTGATCATTCTGGATTTTGGCAGACTTGTGTTTTTTCAGAATAAGTGGTCAGAACTGTGTGTGGAAAATGCAGACCACCAAAGCCCACTCTGCTTCATGCCTTTCCTGAAGCAGCACACCAAATTATCATTTGAGATTTTTGTTACCTGTAACTCTTTCCTGTCCTGCTGTGACCAGCTTTCTTGCTTGTGTGCTAAAAAATGTTAGAAATAAAACCTCTTAAAGGCAATGGCTGTCCTTCTCAGTGGAATTATGAGGAACCAAATTATTTAGAAATTCATGTTTTGGCACAGAAAATGAAAGTGTTTGTAAACCTTGTAACACTTCTTCCCTCCCTTCACTACCCACTTACCTCATGCTTACTTCTGCTACACTGTTTTATCAGTATACCTTTGCAGAAGAACAGAGACTTAAATATAATATGAAATCAGGCTTTTCTTTTAGCTTGTATATATTGATAAGGTCCCTTCTCAGTTGTCTCTTCTCAATGCCCAACACGCCCAGTTCTCAGCCTTTCCTCATAGGAGAAATGTTCCTGTCCACTAACCGTCTTTGATCTCTGCCAGACCTGCTGCAGGAGCTCCATGTCTCTGTTGTACTGAGGAGCCCAGAACTGGACACAGCACTCCAGATGCAGACTCACCAGGGCTCAGCAGAGGGACAGGACCACCTTCAGTAACCTGCTGTCTGTGCTCTTCCTAATGCACCCTAGGATCCCATTTGCCTTCTTGGCCGCAGGGACACACTGCTGGCTCATGGACAGCTTGTTGTCCANTTGCTTGTGTGCTAAAAAATGTTAGAAATAAAACCTCTTAAAGGCAATGGCTGTCCTTCTCAGTGGAATTATGAGGAACCAAATTATTTAGAAATTCATGTTTTGGCACAGAAAATGAAAGTGTTTGTAAACCTTGTAACACTTCTTCCCTCCCTTCACTACCCACTTACCTCATGCTTACTTCTGCTACACTGTTTTATCAGTATACCTTTGCAGAAGAACAGAGACTTAAATATAATATGAAATCAGGCTTTTCTTTTAGCTTGTATATATTGATAAGGTCCCTTCTCAGTTGTCTCTTCTCAATGCCCAACACGCCCAGTTCTCAGCCTTTCCTCATAGGAGAAATGTTCCTGTCCACTAACCGTCTTTGATCTCTGCCAGACCTGCTGCAGGAGCTCCATGTCTCTGTTGTACTGAGGAGCCCAGAACTGGACACAGCACTCCAGATGCAGACTCACCAGGGCTCAGCAGAGGGACAGGACCACCTTCAGTAACCTGCTGTCTGTGCTCTTCCTAATGCACCCTAGGATCCCATTTGCCTTCTTGGCCGCAGGGACACACTGCTGGCTCATGGACAGCTTGTTGTCCACCAGGATCTCCAGGTCCTTCTCCACAGAAGAGGAGCCAGGCTGAACAGAGGCTCCCTCCGAGATGCTCCCACTCCCAGCAGTTGCTGAAAAATGAAACTGCCAACCCAGCAAACAGGAAGAAACCTCTCTCCCTTCCCCCTTACCCATCAGGTTGGAATTTTGAATATGTGCCACCCCTTTGTTACCTAGTAGTGAGTGGGGCAGTGGGCATTACCTTCAAACTCTCTGTTGGTAGGAGAAGGAATTCCATAGCAGATTCTGAAACTATAACATGAGCTATCCCAGCACATCTCCATAATTGCAATGAGGTCAAAGCCCTGTGGCTGCACACAGATCTCGTGTTCCTTCTGTTTGATCCCCCTACTATGTGCACTGGTGTACAGGCGCTTTATAGAAGTATTTGATTGTGTTGATATCTGAGCAAGGCTGCAGCGAGATGCTCCATAGTCCTGTCTTGTGGTTACATCTTTGGTTGCTTGTGCTTGATTGAGGTATCCCCTCTTAAGCCTCCTTTTGCTACTTGGATGGTCATTATAGTTCTTCCCTTCCTACACTATATCTCCGCTGAGGAACAGCAAATTCTGTATGAAAAGAATTGAAAAGAATGAAAAAAAAAGAGCCTTGTTCAGATTTATATGAGGTCCAGAGAAGATTAAAATGAGAGGGTAGACAGCCCAGTTTGGTTTATTCCATCATTAGGGCATTCCCATGAGAATTGTTCTCATAATTGTACCTTCTCTGCCACCTCATGGAGTTGTATCTTGGGTGTCTTCAGACCATCATAACTACTTTAATTTCCCTTGGTTGTTCAGGTGCACCAGTGTGTCAACAGCTGCAGTAGCTTTTTCTGTGGATATTCTCCTTTGTTTCATGTAAGTCCTCAGGAAGTGAGGCAGAGGACTCTGAAATGTATAATTTCATTTCTACAATGAAAGACAGCTTCTGGCAATACCTGAAGAAGGTTATTTGCTGGGATCAAAATTGGTGCACCAATAATTTTATGGGTTTTGCCTACTGATTTTTAATATGTTGCAGTTTTACAGGTGCGAAGATTAGGGTTCAGTAAAATGACGAGATTCTAGGGACTGGAATAAACCCCCTAAATAGAAAAGAATCTGGATGTTAGAAAAGATGGTTGGAGACAGAAGTCTTTCACCTTTCTATATGCACTCCTTCAACTTGGGCGAGTTCATGCTCACCCTTTTACACCTGTGTGTCACTAAATGGGAATAAATGTAATCCATCTGTGGGGTTTCTCATTGAAATATTTTATACAGATTAAAAAGATATTTTCTTGGTTTAGATCAAACATACCAGCATCTACAGATCTACTCCTGTGCTAAACTTCCATCACTATAATCAGGATGACCTACTCTCTTATTCAAAGCCAGTGATTCCTCTCAAAGAATTGTAATCTGCTCCTTCTTTTCATAGTGTAAGCCCTTCAGAAAAGAGAACCCAACACAGAATGCAAAAAAATTATTGTAACTGTTTCAGGATGGAGCAGTTCCAATTTGCTCTATGGTAATAGAGTAATAAGAATGAACTTCTTAAGACTATCCTTCTGGTATTTCACCCTTTAACTAGCAACCTTTTCCTCTGTTGTACCTTCAAAATTAATATTTTTTTCCTAATAATGTCTTTCTTGATTCAATGCTCTAGAAATAGAATCTTTGGAAAATTACCTGGGTTGTTTATGTACTTAAATGCCTCTTCAGGTTCCTGAAACTGTTCATGATTATACAATCAGGAATTCTTGCACCTAAATAATCTGTCATTGTGGTAACAATTAGTGGGTGTTTTTACCCCTTCTGATCACATCTCTGATTCTTGGTGTCACTCAGGTGGAAAGAAAAAGCTCACGCTGCTTTGCTGAGGACTGCTCCCTCTATACTACTGAATTATACTGCAGAAAAACTGCCCTCTCTTCCCGTCTAATTGCTCCCTTTGACAACTTATTTTGGAGCCATTGTCTGCTCTGTTTGGTCTGCTGGCATCGATTTCTGACCCTAAACTTAAACTAGTATGTACAAACTGTACATACTTCTCCCTGTAAAGCTGATCCCAGTCAAGATGTATTTGCCAGCAGGCACTGGCAGGTTAGTTGTTGGTCTCACGAGAAATGTTTGGAAACTGTCACTGTTTATTGTGAGTCGGTGGGGAGGTGCCAGCTGAACCCTAGAGACACCTGCTCTGGTTCCCCGTCTGGAATCGAGGGGAGCAGCCGCGTGGTGCTGGCTTGTGGAGCATTTTTTGTCATGGCACTGCTCTGAGCGCTCAGTAACCCGTTTCCCGAAAACGGGACTGGTTTTCGTGCACCTCTCGGTGAGAGGGGTTTCCCCTCTTTATCCAAGAAGGACCTGCAATTACTCGCCCAGTGAAATCCCNTTCTGCCTGCTTTCTAATGAGGTTCTGCCATTCATTCAGAAATAGTGACTGTTGTATGCTTGTGAAAAATGATGTAATTAGTGTTCTTATGTCATTTGGTGCGTATGCATATGCAGAGAACAGCGACTGTAATACTCCTATAACATATGGACTATTTAACCCATAATCGGTTATAGCTTTCTTTGTGTCTTTAAGGAGTGGAATAGGGATGGGTTCATAAACAGAGGGACCGTCGGGGTAGCAAAACACGGGGAATGCTTTAACTAAATCTAGATCATCAACTGTTGTTGCTTGTTTCTTATGTAACCCCATCGGTTTCTGCCAGCATTGCCCCCGCAGAGCTGCCGCCATGTTGGTAAGGTCGGACCTGTGGAGAGCCGGAAGTGGGGGGCTCTGGGGGCGGCCAGCGACTCGGTGGTACCGCAGGGCTCTGGGGGCTCGGTGGTACCGCAGGCGCGGCAGCGCCACCCAGCGGCGCGGCGGGGTAACCGCCGCGACCCGGTGTTACTGCAGGCGAGGGAGCATCACCTGGCTGGGCCCGGGGAAGGATGGGCAGGGCTGAGGGATGCACGTCACCCACGCCCTGGGGAAATGCATGCCTGGGGACAATACTGCTTTGAGTTGGGGCAGAGGGAGATGCTGCCATGTGGCCGTGGCCATCTTGGGAGAAGGGGGGTGGGCTGTTTGTGCTGTGTGATATGTGTGATGGTGACACAGAAAATACATTTTCTTGCCCTGAATCTGTTCCCTCCGGAGAATGCTCGCATTGACAGCATTCCTGATCTTTCCCTTCCT
>VWZF01001789.1:769056-915636 GCA_013396755.1 Sclerurus mexicanus | reverse complement strand
CGACTGGCGATCTCCCTCCACAGTATGAAACCTTTTTTGAATTTTCAGCCATATCTGCCTAAAAGATTACTTTTGATTAAGACAAAAAGGAACTGTTTTCCAATGTACCTTTTTTTCCTGATGAAAAATCCTATTTCTTTTGCTTAAGACTTATAGACACTCAAGTTGCAGGATTTGGTGATCTTGCCAGAAGAGCTGGTTACATGACTCAGCTCTTACTTCTTGTTTTTCCTGTAGCAAGAAAAAGAAAGAGGCCTAAAGGTCTCTTTGGACATTCAGTAATCCTTTCTGCATGATACTACCACAACTACAGACAACCTAAAAGATTGAAATGGGACTTCATTGAGACGTAAAGTTGAAGCATTGCAAAAACATATCTTTCCTGGCATCTTGATTTCTGTTTCCTAGCAAGGAACTACAGCAACAAAAGATCTTCTCTTTTACTGCATGAATTTGTTGATTTTAAAACATAGAATTCCACATATCTGGCTTAATGAACAGATTATATTTTTCTTTTTGTTTGGAATGGTGACAGCTGCTTATTTTCTTTCAAGTTATGGCAGCAAAGAAAGAGCTCTAAAATTCTTTCTATCATTTCTTTGGGGACAGATTGTAATTTTAATGCATTGTTCCTCTTTTTATGAGTGAAGAGAATGCAAAATTTGGAGTATATGAATTTGAAAATGCTATTTAAAAGAATAATGGCAATAATAGTTTTGTTTAAAAAAAATGTACTTTGATCCCTTAAACAGTGCTTACATATGTGAGTCAAAAGAACCATAGTCATACTTGTGCATAACAATAAAACACATGATAGAAAGTTGATCATAATGTTTATTACTGCTATGGCTTTTTAATTGCTCTCTATCAACCTTTGACTCAGAACTGAAATACTTTTATCTCTAACTGTAGTGAATAACTGATAAACCCAAATGCAGCTGCACGTTTTGTATTATTTTCATTTCTTTTCCTTACATTTCACATCTACTTCTTTAATTTAGAGAATCAGCTGTTTTTCCATCTTCCTTCTACCTTTCTAATTCACAAATTGTGAAGTAGGTTTAACTTAAAATTCATGTAAGAGGGCATCTTCCCAGAATTTCTACTCCATTTTGCAACTTTCAATTGCCTGTAGTTATCTTTTGTGATCTGTGACCCTCTGGTTTTCTGTCTTTTGAAATTTCTTGTGTAACTATTTAGTGATTTAGTTGCAGTTGTATGTTAGCAGTGACAATCTGCTTGTTCTGTGTGGCATTTCTCCTTTAGGCAGCAGAGGATTTATGGGGAAGAGAAGCATAGTTCCCCTGCCCTTTTGCATGTGTATTTCTTGTTACACATTTAAAAATGTACTGAAGTGGTCCAACATGACCAGAATAATTTACCTGTTTGATTTAATTTGTCTGTGGCATTAGTTGACATCACCTCTATTAACAATTTCCTCTTCTNGTGCCAGTGTAATTATTGTAATACCTTTCATTAAATTGTAAGTCTGACTTATAATCCCTCTTCTGGTGGGTCCATTTTTCCTGCCAGTTTACCCTTAAACCAGCACATGATCTTACAGAGATAAATTTTTACTCACATTCTTTGATTACTTTTAATCTGTCTCCCATGCTGTACCTTTCAGAGGTTAAAGAGATAATTGGTTGTGGGTAAGAGCATAATCTACTGTAAGAAGAAGTGAATTTTTCTCTTCTGAACCAGACCATGAGTTAAATATGGAATTTTTGTTGTGTAATCTCCCTGCTGTCTGTCTCGGAACAGGTACTGATCATTGCATTATCTTCAGGCTTGACTCATCCTCGTGTGCCCTCCATGGGCCTGCTTCTATAGACAGATGTGACAAACGCAGTACTTCAGGCTTCTGAGATTTCTGTCTGATCCCATATAAACAATTTAGCTAACTGTCATACAGAACTTATCTCCAGTTCAGCATGTGGGAAACTTTTTTTGACTGTCTCATTTTGAGACCTGGCAAAAACTAGAGTAAGAACTGTTTCTTCTAGTTGCACTTATAAAACTGGTCAGTGCATTTCTGTATTTCCTGGAGCTTTCTGTCAAAGCTGTAAAGCTGTTTATGGTGATGGATTGTGCCTCCTGTTCCACAGATCTTTCTGTGTTGTAGTAAAGTCATGCTTACACTACTAACCTCAAACGACATTGCCAAGTAGTTTTGTCTTCACCTCTGAATTCCCAACAGCATTTCCTTTTGTTGCTTGGCACACTCAGCAATGGCTTCCTCGCAGTGTGCTTTAAGGCTTGTTTTCAGCCTGCTTGTGCCTGAAGGCAAGACTAGGAGTCTTATTTCAAGGATACAGTCATTGACCATTTTTTTTGTGGATGCATTTCCCTCCTGCACATTTAAAGTTCTATGGCAAAAGCAAGGATCTTCAGGCTTTTGCCAGTTCATTTTCTAACACCAATAGAGTACTGTTCAATGTAATTCTGACTTCCCTATAGTCTTGTTGTGGGAAGATGAATACAGTTGAAAATTAGAGGAAACTAAGAATTATAGGATAAAATTCAGCTGTATCTCCCTGGATGGAACATGGTCAACATACCCCACTAAGATTCCTTATAAAACTATGAGCACCCGCTACGACATATGGAACAGCGAGTGGAGTGGAGATACTGTGGCGTCCCTCCATGGAAATCCCTCCAGGGAGGGGAACATGGTGGTACTTTGTAGCTTGTAAAATCATTTAGTACCTGTCAACCAAGGAAGATGGATCAAGATTTTCTGCAGCTGAGCCAACAACTGTGTCGAAATCCCTCTCCTCAGATGCCAAGATATGACCAGCCCCAGTAAGCATGTGAAACAAGGAGAAAGAATTTTACATCAATCAGAGATAAAAGTATTTACAACTAAAGTTGCTCAAGCTCCACCCAAACCTAAAGAGATAGTATAAAATTAAGTTGAGAATACGGGGAAAATTGAGGAAGACTCCACCAAAACTGCTAGGATCAGTCAAAGGGCTGAACTTGTCTTCCCCTGCTGTAGGGACATCTACTAGGTAAGAACCGTATTTTGTGCTTGTTAAATGCTGCTATTAGGATTAGAGCTTGATCTTGCTTCATAGTATCAGTAGTCAGTATCATGGAGTCAGACACTATCACAAATGACCCATGAACCCTATTAAGGTGTCACAATTGTATCAATAAAGAGTGTTTTTCCATAAACTGCTAGAGCTAGTCCTTTTCAGGTACCAGTAGTTGCCAGAGGCAGATAAGACATTGGGAAGAGTCACTGACCGGTCTCCGTGTTGTTGGCTTAGCCCCCTGAAAGGGCAGCCAAATCACTCTCTGACCTTGTTAATCTGTTCAGTGAAGGGTCCCCCTATGGGATCCTGACAGACTAGTTGTACATAAAGGTTTCAGTTTTCCTAGGGCACTGGCAGAAAAATAAATCACTGAGGTGAGAAAATCTCCCCACGCTAAGGGTCAGGTAAACCCCCCTGTTTCCACGTGACACTTAAGGTGTGACTTCATATGATACATAGGAGTCAGGTCGTACTTAAGGACCTGACTCCTATCCTGTAATTCTTTCATTCTCTAAAAAAATAACGCTTTGTTCTGACTTTTCCTTTCTCCATAATTCTTTCTTAACTATCAAAGAAATTTTCTCCCTATGATGGAAAGATATTGCAGCTTGGGCAGATGATCTTAAAAAGTATTTCTCTAAGTTAAAAATACCATAAAGGAAAAAAAATCATGTCTAAATCATGTTTTGGGGTTTTTTCCCCCTTATCCTTATTCAGTTTTGTTGGATTATTTCAAGGGTATGGAAGTCCATAGGGATTCAAACTGTATGATGGCTACTAAAAGATTAGGCAGAGATCAGCAAGGGGCAGGATGGTCCTTTATATAGACATGCAAGTACACAGTCCATGATTTATTTCTTTCACAAATCAAGTAATTTATTCTTAACATTGATAATATTTCCAATGTTTTGTTGTTTTTGAGTGGGTAGGTTTTGAGAATCCTTGGCAGGTTTTCTTATCACTGTTGAAGTCCTGGTCTTCTGCAGTAGTTGCAATAGCCAGGTAGCTGTAATTGCCTTAACAGCAATTTTCAAACAGGTGTAAGGGAAGTCCCTTCTTAAACATCATTTTTTCTTGTACAAGTCAATTTCTTTGAATAACATTTTATGTATGTGTTTCCAACTGTTTATACTTTCCCAACAAAGCAAATATTTTATTAACTTGACTGAACACACAATTATCTTCAAAAATCCCTTTGTTAAAATTAAATTAGTTTCTTAAAAGAATATGGTCTATTTTGTGCATATCTATACAAGATTGACTTAAAGACTTCATGATTTCATTAATTTGTGGACCTATCTGATCAGCTTTCATTTTCTAAGAGTTGCTGGTAGGTTTGATTTCTATCATGGAAGTTTAAAACTGAAGTTTTCACAGTGTGAGAGAATGTGGACCAATTTAATTCCATTAGCCTGTGTCATCCTTGTACTATTTTAACTAGGCAACTCTGGAAGACAGAGGAGTAGAAGAGCAGCTTTGCCCTGAATTTTAGTACCATTTTTTGTGCTGTCTTTAGAAAATCTGGTTTCAATATTTGCTTTTAGGCTTTTTATTCCAATTTTATTAGCTGTCTGCTTATTCTCTGCTTCATCACTGAGACCAGGTTTCCAGCACTTTCTCTTGGCATATGCAGTATATAGTGGAGACAATATTGTTTCTACAATACTGTATTACAGGTGATATTTATTCAACATACCAACCCTTCTTTTTCTGTTTCCTGTAAGTTTCACCAGGAATAGTTTGGAACCCTTTGGGTTTTCACCTTTCTGAGACAGGACAGCACAACCTCTGTACAACATGTATTGCTTTCACATAGCAAATTTACACACACAAATCCACCTCACCTTCCCTTACTCTCAGACGTGTCATATGAAAGCTTCTCTTCTTAACAAGATTATCAGATTTGGCTTTTCCTTCTCCTTTTTGAGTCCTGTCTAGCTCATGTGCTTTGTATAAGGGAGAGAAACAGTCTCAAATTGCAGTCTGGATTAGAACAAGCTGATAGCTGATCTTACAGCTGTCTCTTGTAACATGTACCTGCTGGCATGGAAACTAATGCCTCTCTACTCTTCCTCCAAAGACTGGAGACAGAATAATGTGGCCCTTGCCTATACCTGTCTTTTCACAAGACCAAAAATGTATGTAGCTAGTCAAAAATAACCATGAAAGATTTAACTCAGGAAAAGGGCAGTTGCTGTCCCAAAATTTCTGCGCACCTTGAGAACCATCTTCAGTTGTTCAGTCTGCCATGCTACCACT
Organism: Sclerurus mexicanus; assembly: GCA_013396755.1. Classification (NCBI taxonomy): domain Eukaryota; kingdom Metazoa; phylum Chordata; class Aves; order Passeriformes; family Furnariidae; genus Sclerurus; species Sclerurus mexicanus. The sequence continues at coordinate 910,336 of VWZF01001789.1, read as the reverse complement.
TTTTCAAGAGGACTTTGTGTCATGTTTTACAGCAAAATGACACCAAATATAGAAAGAAATTATGTTTTCTTGTGAAACAATAACATATTTAGTACAGCGTCTTTATCTATCCTTATCTTCATTTTGAAAGAAGAGAACAACAGCTTCTTGGATGTCAGGATGGAACCAGCTTTCAGAAATCAGCAGTTTTTTTCTCCTTGAAACACGTCCAGGGAAATAATAGTAGTTGATATCAAGGTGTATTTTTACTGCTACGGTGAGCAGCATTTTTGTAGTTGGAAATGTAAGTGGCCTGTGTTCGCATGCACAGCAAGCAGATATTTAGTAAGAGTACTGTAGTGTTTTAAACATCTCACCTCCTTTTCAGAGCTCCAGCGCTCGTTGTCATGGAAACAGAGCTAAGAACCAGAAACTGGCAGCTGAAGTTGCCTGATTTGCTAGTGGCTGTGTCCATGTCTAGTCCTGCTTCCATGGAAACACAAGTCAGAGCAGCAAATGCAAGGTAGTGATTTCCAAAAGCTGCCTTAAAAATAACACCAAGCTTAGTGTTATTTCATTTGTGATCATCTCCCCACCAAGCCTCCTTTAAGTAAAGCTCTTGAAGTCTGCAGTATTTACAAGTTTAACATAGATAAAAGGGAAAAAAAGCATAAACCCCAAAAGTAACTGTCCTCTTTGATTTCCTTTACCTACATTATAGGTTTCTGGGAGACAGACTGATTAACAAACCTTGGCCTGAGTACTTACATTAGCAATTGTCTGTCAGAATTATCTTTGGTTAATTAAGTGTCCTTTCTTATAGTTGTTTATATTAAGCATGTCAGAAGCTGTGGAATGCTTGTCATGGTTTAACTGGTTAACTGGGCCTCATTGAGAGAATACAGTGCCATTCCATCTCACAAAAAAAAAAATCAGATTCAGGTAACATTTTTAGTTTTCCAAAGAACTAGCTGTAAAAAGCTCAGACAATTTTCTATGGTTTTTTTTCCTCAAAAATCAGAGTCTGTCCTCTTTACATATTTCTAGACTTTTCATCTGGCTCTAGCTCTTCTGCTTTGCAGTAGACTTGATATACTTAGAAGTCAGTGGCTTTCTGAGAAAAGATGCTCAGTTTTGAAAATGTTGAATGGGTTGCCACATGTTTGGCTCAAGTACCTCTTACCTTGTACTGGTGAGGCCACATCTTGAGTACTGTGTTCAGTTCTCTCACAGCAAGAAAGACCTTGAGGTGCTGGAGCATGTCCAGAGAAGGGCAATGAATCTGGTTAAGGGTCTGGAGCACATCTCCTGTGAGAAGTGGCTGAAGGAACTGGGGCTGGTTAGCCTGCAGAAAAGAATGCTCAGGATGGAACTTATCACTTTCTACAACAACTTGAAAGGAGATTGTAGCCGGGTGGGGATCAGACTCTTCCCACAGGCAACTAGCAATAGGACAAGAGGACATAGCCTCAAACTGCACCAGGTGATGTTCAGGTTGGATATCAGGAGGAAAGTCTTTGTGAAAAGGGTGGTAAGGCATTGGAATGAACTGCTCAGGGAGGTGGTTGAGTCACCATATGTGGAGGTGTTCAAGAAACACCTGGATTATTGGCAGGTAGTGATATGGTCTAGTTGCCAAGGTGGTGATCAGTCAAAAGTTGAACTTTATCTTAGAGGTCTTTACCCACCTAAATAGTTCTGTGATTCTGTATTGAGGAGACAAGAAAAACTGTTGGAAAATGGGATCAGAACTATGTGCTCACAGAATACTAGGTGGTTGCTCAAACTGAGAAGGAGATTGCTCAAGGATTTCAGATGAACCATGTATATGTGAAAAACTGACAGTTAAGTGTGCACTCATATCATCAGTAAAAGGGACCTTTCCTAGCATAAAGTTCTGGAGCTCCTGGGAAGTTGCTGAGTTGAATATTTGGTTATTGTAATGGAAATTAGATAATGCACAGGTTTTAATATGAAGTGTTAGACTGGAAATGAGATTGGAAAAGGTGTCAAGCTGTTGCTTTTTTGTGTGTGTATTTCCTCACATAGTCTTTTTTCTCAAACTTTGTCAGAGAAGTCATAGAATCACAGAATCATAGTCCTCTTCACAAGTCCTCTTCTGTGCTCAAGCAGCAAATGATTCTGGTCCATTGAAATTGTTCAGCCATAAAGCTTTCAAATAAAATGATATTGGTTTTTTTGAGGAGGGCATAAAAACAGGTCATCATATAGATGACTAATTTCTTGAAGAAGCTGGGTAGCAGATAAGAAAATTGTAGCTCCACCTCTATTCTAGCGTTTTCAAGAATAAGCAAAACAGTACATTTCTCCATACTCTGAGAAAGTTACTGTCTCACAGACAACCTTGGGATAGAGAGAATACAAACACAATCATAGATGTGAAAGGATTTGAAAGAAAGGCAGTTTGGTTAGCATTTACAGTTTGAATCAACCTTATGTTGGTTACCACAGCTAAAGCATCTGTGTGCACATTGAAGATTGGTGATCAGATCAGTTTGTCTGCCTAGTAGAGGCTTAGATTTTTGATAGATTCCCAATTACTGTTATAGCTAATATAAAATACTTCTAGATTTGAAGAAAGAAATAGGCAATACTCTCCTCATAGGAGACTGATGAGGCACTTGATTACAGTTTCATAAAAATAGTTGTGGCTTTTCCCTTATGGATACGTATGGTGTCTCACCTGCATGATCTTGACATTTTTCATCCATATTTTTCATTTCATTGAAATGAAATGCAACTTTCTTAAGGTTGAAAAGTGCTTGAAATTAACAGGCCTGATAGAATCTTGTTCAACATTTCAATACAATTGTTACTGTGTGAGTTTTTGAAAGAAAAATATGTTCTTATCAGTTCTACATTTTCAACTTGAATACAGCAATAAGTAATCAAGCCATCTGCATGTATTTGAAGCCCATTTCCAAATCCCCCAGTAGAAATTTCATTCCCTATTGAGACTTTGATATTGCTGATTTTTATGCCTGAATATCTTTGCAGTTCAAGATGCTTCCTCCAAGCCCAAAACATCACCAATGGAATTTCTTGTCTTTTGTTACTTAATTATGTTGAAATTAATGTAGAAAAGCTGGATAGTGCATGAATGATATTAACAATCAGAGTAGGATGCTATTAGGAAAGTTTTTCAGTGCTATTTATCCTTCTTCAAGCCATCTGGAGGCATCTGAATGTGCCATTGAAATAATTAAGAAATATCAAGAACAAAATGGTTTTAAATGAATTTTAATGACAAAACTAATTAGAGGACCATTCCCACAACACACAACAGTCGCTGCATGTTACTAATGTGTCACAAGTGACAACTTTTGGAGGATAAATGGCATATTTTGCAAATTCATCTCTTAGCAGTATCTTTCCAGAGTTTTATATTTATTTTTGAATCTAGAAAATGTGTGTGTCTTTTGTAATTAAATGTCTGAAGAGCATGCCAAATTTGCCTTTAACATTGACTCTTTCATACTTTTAAAATTAAAAAGTTAAACCTCATTCTTTTCTACTGGGGGATGGTGTGGTCTCAGTAGTTCTTTAATCAATTTTGACATTTTATAAATAAAAACTGTAAAATCATAGAATCTTAGAATAGTTTAGATTGGAAGGGACCTTTAAAGGTCATCAGTCCAACCCTTCTGCAATGAGCTGGGACACCTTCCAGTGTCTCATATCCCTGTCCAAACTGACCTTGAACACTTTCAGGGAGGGGAAGTGTCCCACCAGCTCTCTGGGCAATCTGGTCCAGTGTCTTATCACCCTCACTGTAAAAAACCCTCTTCCTTTTATCTTATCTACATCAACCCTCTTTTAGTTTAAAACCGTTATCCCTTGTGTAACAACAGGTCTTGCTACAAAGTCCCTCTCCTGCCTTTTTGTAGGCCCTGTTTAGGTACTGAACAGCCACTATAAGGTCTACCTGGAGCCTTTACTTCCCCAGGCTGAACAGCCCCAACACTCTGTCTTCATAGAAGAGGTGTTCCTTCCCTCTGATCATTTTCATTGGCCTTCTCTGTATCACTCCAAAGGGTCCACATACTTTTTAACTTTTCCAAAGTGGAAGCTATCTGATCCTTTCTGTTATGTGTTTCTTTACATGCAGCCTATTATTATGGGTTCTTCAAAACCATTTCTGGTGCCAGCTAGTTGAAGAAAATGTTTTCAAAGAATACAGGGTGGATGCAGTATGATTTCAATAGTCAGCAGTAACCATGTAAGTGAAAAATAACAAAGTTGATGTTTTCTTCAGAAGGAAACTATTATGCATAATGAAAGCTGAGTGGTTAACCTTCAATTGCTTTGAACACACATATAAGTCTTGATGCTGGTTTCAGTTTTTAAGCATAAGTGGTACCTGTTTAGATAAAAAAAATAGGCTCTCTATTTCTTTCTCCTTATGCTTATTCTTTGCACAGAAAAACCTCTGTTGTAATGTAACCTCTGTTTTGTCGAGCTCTTTAAAATAATGTGGCTGAATTAGCATTCATTTTCTACTTCTTGGATGTGAGATCACTTTTTTTTTGGTGTGGAAAAGCCTGTCTGCGTATCTGATAGAACTCTTAGCGCAGAGCATTATGCCAACGGTTGACTGGAACAACTTCGATTCTTTACTCTTAACAAAATCATAGCCCAGAGGACAGCTCTCTCAGAAAGACTATATGTGATTATTGTGTCTCAGAGATTATTAAAGACCCCTGCACTCGATGGAAAGTTTGCAAGTTTCTGCAAGTAGAAAAGCTGGTGTAGCCATGGCCAAACAAGAGCAATAGTTGTACTGACTTTGTCTCAGCATAAGTATTGCTACTGGAAACCACAAACTAATATATGGCAATGGTAACATGCTTGAGGCAGACATGGCTTTTTATTGTGTTTGAGCTTCTTTGTATTTACATGTTGAATGAACAAATGTAAGAGTAGTTAAATCTATTGCCATCTTGTCTTGTTTCCATACTGAGAGCTAATAATACTGTATCATTACTGTAAAGCAAAGGAAAGCTGAACAGATCTGATCTATTTAAGCAAGAAATTCAAGCTCCAGTGCTACTACACAGTTACCTCAAACATGTTTTTCTTCCAGTCATTGCATATATGCCCTGTTTCTGTATAATGTATGTAACTTGATTACATTGGAGTGCAATATGTTTAGATGATTTAAACAACTAAGCTGAAAAAAAAAGCACTTGAGCAGTTTGCAGAATGCATGAAAAGTTGTCTTATACACTTGTTTGTGATTTACCAATTATTTTTATTACAGATCTTCCAGAGATTTTACAGAGTAAACACATACTCCCTAATCTTACTGTGGCTTGAAATCTGTGTCTTGAAAGTTGAGTTTAAGATCAACCTACTCATCTTTTTGACTCTAATGGTGAACCACTTATTTAAACAACTTTTGACCTTCTCTTACAATCTCAGTAATCTATTTAGAAATGCATCATTGATGTAAAGTTTGATCACCTTAAAATCATTCAGTTGCAATCAAATACAGTTTGTCTTAATGTTCAGTGATAATTTGCATTTGAGGGAAGGATGATTGTGTTTATTAATAGTTTTACATTTATTTAATAAGCAATCAACCTTTAAAACAAGTGGGCCTTTGAAATTTCATCTTTTATTCTTGCATTTCAGATCTGCCGCGCATTACTTCTCCTTTTAAGCCACAAGACAAGCACAGCATATATTTATGGAAAAAATACACTACCCATGAAGAGAGCTGAAATATAAAAAAATGCCTGTCAAAAAGTATTTATATCCTGGAAAGAAGAAATTAAAACATTTTTTTTTCAACAGAAACTGAAACTTTTCTTTGTTTGTTTCATATATCAGACAACTAAGGCATAATAATTTGCAATGAAATTCTGTAATGTTATTGCATTTAATATTTGAACTCTGGCAGACTTCTTATACACTCATTGGAGGAGGCCAAAATAAAATATAAAAAACCGTTGCTTACCACCCACCATAATTTTTTCCTCAAATGTCCTTGTAATATCTCTACTTTTATGAATATCTCTGCTTTCATGGATAATCTACCACAGTAAATTAAACTTTCAAAGTTAAGCTGTTTTATACAGCTAGCTCTTCTTCTCTGAAATGCAATATTAAAAAGAACAGAAATTTCTTCCTTAGGCTAAATGTTACAGTAACAAGTCCTTAGATGGTGTGCAGTGTCGTCTCTTGGGACTGACACTTGGGAAGGGTGAATCCAAATTATATTAGATGCTGAAAAGGACCATGACAGTGACACGCGAAATGGAGAAACTATTCTCCATTTCCAAAGAAGAATTTTAAGATGTCTCCATGGAGAAAGCTAATGTATTGTTGAATTTTTAAAGCTGGTAGAGATTCCATACAGAACAGCTTAACACTCACCAGCACATGCTCAGAAACAGGTATAAATTCAGTGTACATTTTAAGGGCAAGGATATTAGTTCTGATACAGTGCTTTGAAAATTGAGGCCCACAGCTTCCAAAACTAATTTAACTGGTGCCTACAAGGCTTTCTGGAGACCTTCATGCCCATGTATTCAGTTTCAGGGTTTATTATACCCCTGAACAGCCACAGGGGTACATATGCCCTAAAAATCCAAATTTGATTTATTTTGTGTAATACAGTTAAAGCTGGCATTTACTCTAAAGAGATGAGGAAGATAAATACTACAGTTGCAGCATTTAAAATTTCTTTTTTTCTGTGTAGTTAGTAGTTGCCAGGTAAGGTCTAGGACCAGTTACTTTAGACATATTTGACTTCTGGGCACTTTGACACAGTTTGAAGAATATAGGAACCTGAATGGAAGACCTGCTATTTTAATGACAAGAAGACCACCAATATTTTATGAAAAAAATTAAAAAAAATCCAAAACACTCAAAGTTAAAAGAAGTACTGTATAATTTATAAATGTACTTAAAAATCAATTTTCTTGAGGAAAACCCATGTAAAGTATCTAATGTTCAGACATATCTTTGTTGACACAGCAAACATTTCATAGAAAGGAAGAGATTGCCTCAGAGAATTATCAGATCAGATATATTGGTGAGCACGTAACCATAATTCAGTCTTTACAAACACAATGCTGCTTATATGGTAATTAGTCTGGATAGGCTGTGGTAAAATGAGAATGCATGGAAGCAGAAAACAAAACATATCTTTTTCATTTGTTTTATTTGTTTACTTTTAATGGAAAAGAAAGCAACTAGTCCTTAATGTTACTGTACCAAGAGACTTGCTTTAGTAGTCTTGAGAGAATTCCATGTAGAAGATATATAACACCATAAAAGTGTTAATTTATCCCTGACAAAAACTAAAAATTGTGGTTTCTTTTCATTTTTCACATTATGAATTCTTTACAGCTATTTCTACAAATGATTCATGAGAGGGATTATTGCCCCATTGCTAGCTTGCAAAGGGACTACTCATAATTGTAACTATTTTATTAACTTCTCTGCCTTTGATGGGATAAATCTCAAAAATAATATTAATTCAGTAATGGAAATATAGCCTATTTTTTTACTGAACCAAGGTGTACTTAAACCCTCTGTGAACATTCTTTCCAGTCACTATTGTAGGGTGCCTTTTGTAGGCAAAAATAAACTCATCTGAAAATGCCTACAGATGTCCTGCCAACCTACAGTTATTCAAAGAACCAAACCCAGTTCATTATGAACCACTCAAATGAAGAATAACTTGTGTGACTTTACAGAAATAGACATCCTGCCAGTGGGATATGTTATTCCTTTTTGCTTAAACAAACCTTCTACCCCTTCTATTCAGTTGTAGTAGTCCTGGTTATTCCTTAACTTTCTGCCTTTTTTTTTTTTTTTTACTACTACTTAGTTTTCTTTATAGTAGCTCATGTGGTGCTGTGTTTTAGGTTTTTGACCAAGACAGTGCTATAACACACTAATGTTCTGCCTTTTGCTGAACAATGTTTGCACAGCACCAAGACACTTTGCCTCCTCTGTCCCGGTGGAGGTGGGGCAAGAAGTCACCAAGTGACTGTATGGTGTTTATCTGCCTGATATTAACCCATAACATCAGTGTTTTCATCAGACACTTTTTCTTGTTCTGGCTAAATAACTTACATTCCATTTCTAATTACACCCTTGTCAAGAATAAGTGCTCCCAGATATACTGGACAGATCAAAATACATAGGATGTTGCTGATAAGGTGTTTCAGAGACAAGTCTAACTCAGCACACTGGAAGTACGTAGGAGCTGTAAAGTTTATGTGTTTGTATACCTTTAAATAAGTTTTCAACAATAACTGGCTTATAGGCATTGCCGTTTGCCAACAATAGGACAACCTTCAAGGAAAATTATGCCAAGAAAAGTAAACTTAAAAAGTGCATATTTTCATCTGTCAGAACATCCTCCTCCCTGGGCTTAAACAGCAATGACTGATTATTTCAGTGAATTAATTTTTTAATTGTGCTCATTCATATATTTTCCTTTGGGAAAAACACAGTCACATTGGAGCTGTTTGACAAAATATTCTCAGAGGACTTTTAAACCAGATTCTGAAGTATGACTAATACAGTGTCATTACCTTCAGAGACTTCTGCAATACATGTTTTCTGGGGAAGGGAAAAAACCCCCTAGAAAACAGTCTCTACTAATCATAATACAAAAAGAGGAGAGAGGATGGGAGGAGAGCAATCTTAACCCACTAAAACTAGAAAAAATGAAATAGAAACCAACCAAAAAAAATTGGAAAACCTGGAAGAATGTGTGAAACCCATAAGGAACTCATTCCCACCTAACTTGTCTGGGAAATATTTGAGAGGAAACTGTGGAAATTATTTAAGCTCAAATAGAAAAGCATTCTTTAACTTACCATTACATAACAGTAATTTGCTCCTGTAGGAGACTGAGAAAGATAATTCTTTAGGATGTATTCCCAGAGATTTAGAGTTGCCTGGGAAACTAGCTGCCATGTGTGGTTCTTCTCTTTTCTGAACAAATGTTGAGTCACATGGATTTTCCATGTGTCAGGTTTTGTTGCTGACTTCTTAAAAGTAGAATGTATCTGCTCAGCAGTGCTGGATCCTACAGGCCTTTACAGTCAGATTTGCATATGTGGGACTTACTCTCTTTCAATTTGTATTTGATGCTGCTTGCATAAATATTCAGAATTAAATCTTAGGTAAGCAGTTAAGACTACAGATGGCAATTTTTCATTAGTGTTTTGATAATTGCTTTCCATTTTCAATTGATTTGTTTTGTTATCTGTTATATCTGTATCAATATCTCATAAAAATCTTTTCAAGCACTGATTGTTGAAAGGCTAGAAACACATAATTTAAGAAGATAGTTGGGATTGAAATGCAAAAGAATATATTTTCAGACTCTGCTCTTTTCTTGGTCTTTTGACCCCTTTGTGACTAAGGACTGAATTTCATTTTGTGTTTTGAGTTAAATGTGAAAAAAATGTTATTTCTTCACAGAAAAAAAAACATATTAAAATTTATACACATTTCTCTTAATTGGCTTGCAGACAAGTCAGGCAGCTACTATGAAAATTTCACTTTTTTGAGTGTTACAGAATCACAGAATGGATAAGGTTGGAAAGAACCACAGGGAATCATCTGCTCCAACCTCCCTGCACAAGCAGGGTCATCCTAGAGCACATTGCACAGGATTGTTTCAGACGGTTCTTGAATATCTACAGTGAGGGAAACTCCACAACCTGTCTGGTCGATCTGTTCCAGTTTGTGGTGACCTGCACAGTAAATTTCTTCCTCTTATTCAGGTGACACTTTCTGTGCATCAGTTTCTGTCCATTGCCTTTTTTTCATATTGTTTAGCACCACTGAGAAGTGCCTATCTCCATCTTCTTGGTACCCTCCTCTCAGATATTTAAATACATTGATTAAGTTGGCTCTCAGTTTTCTCTTCTCAAGATTTAACAGGCCTGGCTCCCTCAGCCTTTTCTTGAAAAAATGCTACAGTCTCTTCACCATTTTTGTTGCCATCTCTGTTGGATGCACTGCAGGAGCTCCATGTCTTCCTTGAGTCCAGAACCTGACACAGTACTCCAGATGTGGCCTCACCAGGGCTGAGTAGAAAAGCAGGATCACATTCCTCAACCTACTGGCAATGCTCTTCCTAATACACTCCAGGATACTGCTGGCCTTTTTGGCCACAAAGGACAGCTTGTTGTCCACCAGGACCCCCAGGTCCTTACCTGCAGAGCTGCTTTCTAGCAGTTCAGCCCTCAGCCTGTACTCGTGCCTGTAGTTATTCTTCCCCAGGTGCAGGACCCTGCATTTGCCTTTGTTTTACTTCAGACAGTTCTTCTCTTTCCATCTCTCCAACCTCTCGGTCTTTCTGAAGGGCTGCACAGTCCTCTTGGGTATCATTGACTCCTCCCAGTTCTGTGTCATCAGTAAACTTGCTGAGGAGGCATCTGCCCCTTCATCCAAGTCATTGATAGGTTAAAGAACAGTGAGTCCAGAATTGAACTTTGGGGGACACGACTAGTGAGAGACAGACCTCGACCTCTGTGCCACTGATTATGGCTCTCTGGGATATGCCATTCATCCAGTTCTCAATCCACCTCCTTGTCCACTCACCCAGTCCATACTTCCTGAGATTGCCTATGAGGGTTTGAGCTACAGTGTCAAAAGCCTTGCTGAAGTCGAAGGAGACAATATCCACTGCTATCCCCTCATCCATATGGGTATTTATTTCATCACAGAAGGCAATCAGGTTGATCAGGCATGATTTACCTTTAGTGAAATATCACAGTAATCAGAATCACAAAACATTCTGAGTTGGAAGGGACCTACATGGATCATCAAGTCCAGCTCTTATGTGAATGGTCTGTACAGGGATTGAACCTATGACCTTGGCATTATTAGCACCATGCTCCAACCAGCTGAGCTAATCTCAGGGTCTGAATCCATGCTGACTGCTCCTGATCCTCTTATTGTCATTCACGTGGATAGAGATGGCCTCCAGAATATGGCACTCCATCACCTTCCCAGAGACTGAGATGAGGATGACTGGGCAGTAGCTCCCTTGGTCCTCCTTCTTGCCCTTTTTGAAGACTGGGATGACATTTACTTTTTTCTGGTTCTCAGGCACCTCTTCTGGTCATCACAGCCTTTTAAAGATGAGTGTGAGTGACCTATCTCTGGTGACTACCAGCACTCGTGGATGCATCCCATCTGGGCCCATGGACTTGTGGATATCAATCTTGCCTAGGTGTTCCCTAATCCAGTCCTCCTTGACCAATGCAAAGTCGTCTTCCTCTTGGTTCTGGATTGCCTACCTTAAACCAAGAGAGTAGTAACTTGCCAAGTGATTATTGTTCACTGACTCTGCAAAAGATTTTGTGTGTGTACCTCATGCCACTACAATAGGTTTCAAGAAATGCTGGGAACAGCTTGCGTGGTTACCTGGGCATTTAGTGCAGTGTAAGATTTTTTAGGTTGGAGCAGACATCTGCACAGCAACAGCACATATCTGGTGAGATATCGAAATCCTAAATTTGTACTTGGAATCTATGTGGGATCCTGCAAAACATCTAATGTCTATGCTTAGATATCTGAATCATCCTCTAGATATTCAAGTTTATAGTCAACTTTTAATGATATACAACCGGATACCTAGTATTAGGATTCCACCCACAACAGCAGCAACTGTACTTACGACAGAAATCTTCTCATTTGAAAATGGCTTATAAAAAAACCAAAAAAAAATCCAAGATATTTATATCAAGGCAAAATTAATTGTGTCAATTGCATTGTTTCTATTTCTTTCTTTCAAGAAACAACATGAAGTAAGTCATAGTCCTCATTCAAAGCAAAAGCAATATAATTTCTCCAGCTTGTGTTTGAAGGTGATTCAGTTTGACAAGTTATACCTTACAAAAGTAACTGGTATTTTAAAAAAATAACATGAAGTAGTCTAATTGCTGAAGTAAAAAGATAATAGTAATTTGTGTTAAAAACAAACAAACAAACAAACACACAAAAGTCTTCATTCTCTTATATCATTGCTTTTCTTCCTCTTATAGCAGTAGCAAAACAATAATGTGGTATTTATTACTGGTACTAATAGCCACTGATATTCTATGTTCAATGAGAAGTATGAGTTCATTAACATCTATTTGACAATAGAATGACTCATAAAAAATGTTGATGATAAATTTTTCCATTTCGCACCCAGAATCTGGATGTCAGTTCAGAATGAGCACTTCCAGGGTTCTGCAGATAGGTGAGAGGAGTTCAGCCTGTCATAACTGCTGTGGCTAGTATTTTTATCACATTCTAGCCCTTATCTGAATAAACTTAAAAACCTCACCAGCGAGAAATGCAATGATACTTCTGGGCTCTATTTCCAGCTGCACTGCAATTTTTACAAGTGATGTTGTAACATTTATTCAATATGGTGAAAGACGAATAATCACAAACTGTAAATGCAGAAAAAATTCAAGGTTTTAAACATACCTGTGCAATTATCTTCTCATCAGAGCAAGCTTCTGTTCACTTTATCTGCTAAGGTAATGTATCCAAGGAAAATCTAAACTCTCAAGCTGATGCTACACTTAAGGCTTACAAATAAATGAAAAAATAAGCAACATTTTTGAATACTTGTCCTCTCTGCCAAGTCTTTGGGTGTCAGGGTGGAAACTGGGATGAAATTTCAGAAATGGATTGTAACCCCTCAAAAAAGAGTGCTCATTATGTTAAAGAAATATTTATCTACAATGACATCAATATTCTCTTATAAATGCAGTGTGCTTAAGTGCACTCTTTTTGTGAGCAATGAAATGACTGGGAATGTTGAGTTTACATTCTCACCTTGTGTTATGTTCCTGAAGTTCACTGGGACTTAAATGTGTGCAGAAATAACCTTATTCACTTACCTAAATGTAATTTTCAAATGTATTGAAAATCATGTTTAGATTTTAAGATGTTTGTCATGATTCTGAACATTTTTAGAACATACACCAAAAACAGATTTCCTGTGGTTGCTGTTTAGATGCCTGACATACATACACACAGAGGTAAAGAGCACTTTTCAAGCCAGACGAACAAGTTCCTGGCAGTCAGAAAACCTTTTGGTTTCTCTGTTTCCTTCAGATGATCTATGTCAATTACCTGACTTTATACCGTGTATCTGACTTTGAATTCCCTAATCAGAACTATCATTAAATAGAGTAGTGCCGTAAGGTCATTTGTTGTTGTTGTTTTTGTTTGTTTGTTTTTAATTTAACAAGACTTTCCCATTCTCATGCATTCTTCTACATCTATTTTAAGATGCATTGACTCATACTCTGGACTTCCCAATTGTTACCTGGAGAATCTGGATGTCAGTTGAGAATAAACATATCCAGACTTCTGCAGATAGGTGGGATGATTTCAGCCTATCATTACTGAATTCATTCAGCAAAGTGGAGCCAAGAAACTATACAATGTCTTCCAAAGCTATCAAATGTTTCCTACCAAATGCTATTACAACCAAGTACATAGACCATTATCCAAAGCATGTCAACACCTTCTTTTTACTTGAGAAGCAAAAAGCTGTCATGTGGGTATGCCAATAACTGCAAGGTCTGTCTAATCTTGTCCCCATCTAAATTATCTCCCACAGCTCCATTAGCAGCATGTATGAACATGTGTCTACAAGTGGATGGCAGGTTAAGAGCCTATGTGATACTTCCCCCTTAATACTCTCCCAGCTTCTGCATATTTTCAGCTCAGAGGATTTTCTGAGTCTGATGCAGTATGTTTCTCCAGTAACATTTACTGGATCTTCTGTCCATGTCTACTCTGGACACAGGTAAACCTTTTTACCAAAAAACCCCCAAATTCCCAAAATCAAAAAGAAATCAAACAAAATTCCCCTAGCAAACAATCCCAAATATCTTTCATCCAGTGTGAAGCACCTCTTGTTTGTTCTGAGCCTGCCCTCTGTTGCCTTCATCTGGTGCCTAGTTCTTGCACAAGGAGAAATTGAGAAACCAATCCCTTCCCACAATCTCTACATCAGGCATGACATTGATCTTTTCCTTCAAAGTAGTTTCTTAGCCCTTCTAAGAAAATTATTCCATATCATGATTTATTGACCTTCTGTGATTCTTTCCCATATTTTCTGTGTCATTTTTGAGAAGACCAGAACTGCACACATTAACTGGGAGTGTGTGTGAACTGTGATTTTGTACAGTGGTATAATGATGTTTTTTCAGTTCTTTATTCATTTCCTCATAAAGCAAAATATATGATTCATTTTTCCTCTCCTAGCAAGCATCAAGATGATATTTTCATCTGTCTCAAACACAAAAGCTTATTCCAATGGTAACAGACAGCACAAACCTTATCATTTTACGTGTGAAGCTAGGTTTGTTTTCCCACACATACAAAAAGAAGAAACTCTTTTTTAGAATTTCATCTGCTATTTTATTACTCAGTCATTTTTTAAGATCAGGCTGAAATTCTTCACAGTAAGCTCTCATACTTACTGTCTTAACATTTGAATTCCTTGATTGTGTGCAAATATGGCCATATCACTACCTTTTTCAGGTTCACGTCCCAGTCACTGTGGAAAACCACCGGAAACTTTCCTGTAACATTTAATTATTTGCTTTTACCTTCTTTTCTATTTTTTAGCCATCTATTTACCCATGCTAGGACCTACTTTTTCTGTTTATTTTCCCCACAAGTCCTTCGCGTGAGACCTTACAAAAAGCCTTTTGAAAATACAAGCATATTTACTTCGTTAATATACCAAAACAGGTTTTTTGACCTCTTTTTGAGGTCAAAAAAGAACTTGAAATGGTTTGCAATATAGGACTTCCACTTGTGGAAATCATGTGGGTTCTTTTTAGGTAGTTTCTATTTATTCAGGTCTCAGCTAATTCAGCGTTAACACACTTTTTTTTAATGTACCTTCAGATTTACAAGACTGTGCTTTCCTAGGTGCCTCTGAAATGTTTATTTTTAAGGATTGTCACAATATTTACCACTCTCAAGTCTTCAGATACCAAAAGTAGATGAGATATATGGTAGATATACAGCTGTATCATTTCATACTTGAATACTATTGAGGCTTGTGGGCAAATACTATCCAGCATTGGTAATTTTATTATGCTTCTATTTACTGTGATCACCTTCCCCTGATAGCATTATTTCAGTTGATCCTTCATTAATCCCAAAATATAGTGTGGGAATCTACCCTGGTTTTCCTACACTGATCACTGATACAAAAAACTGTCTCCCCTGAAGTGCTGCTATTCTCTCTGCACATAATCATCACCATAGTAAGTGAGTTCAAAGACTATCTCAGGACCTTTTTGTTCTTGTTGATTTTGGTGGTTTAGATTAGATTACAGATTATGTCAGATTCTGTACTTAACTAAGCAAAAAGCCACCCAAAAGTTGTTGGTCAGAGAAATTGGCTTTAATTTGAAAGTTCCATCTGGCAGTAGTTGATTACCACAGCACAAAGCACAGTCTCTTCAGTAATAAAAACTAAAATTCTCTTTACAAATACTTAGAAATTAATGTCTAGAAAATGGAACTAGCATTGTGAATTAGTAAACATGTGAAGAAATATTGCTTTAATCAGATGTTATAGAAGTACCTCACCTAGCAGTGAAGTTTTTTCCCTGAATTCATTTTCAGTAGGACAGGCTACTCAAATAGTTTTAGAGTATTAGGATGTCTTCAACAAGAGAGAGGGAAAAATTGTTGCCCACACAGGATGTAAAAAAGGAGAAAAGTAAAGAAATCAAGTAAATTTTACTATGAAAAGAAACAAAGCTTGTCTTCTAAACTCAACACAATGTGTTTTTCAGTATCACCCTTGTTCAACTGTGCACTGTATTTAGCAAGATACTACTGTCAATTCACATTCAGAACACACATCTTGTGTGTGCAAGATACAGTCCTATGATGAATTATGAATCCATCTCTTTCCTTCAGGGTTTGTTTCTTGAATTATTTTTTCTTGCTTTTAAATATTTATTGTAAATGGAATTGAAAAAAAGTGTAGAAATGTCAGTTATAATCCACTTTTTGCATGCTGGGGAAACCCTAGAATGCAAGTCATCTTTCATATCCCTTTTGCATCCTTCCTGTTTGACTTCAGAGTGTCTTGGAGCAGAATGAGGAATTTTATCATCCTCCCAATTATTTTGAGTCAACATGGTTTGCTCTTTTACATCCCTGCCATTTCATATTGTTGCTAAATAATGTATTGGTGCAATCTGGCAGCTTTGGGAATGGGAATGCTAGGACCAGTGCCAGAATTACCTCTGCTCTATAATTGAATAATGTGTTTTCGGCTACTGTGCTTGGGAAGCTATAGTCTTCCCCTTATTTTCTATAAGAACTTCCCTACCATCTAAAAGTGAAAGTTCATCTTTTCCCTCATGTTGTAGTCTAACCCCAGCTGGCAACTGAGCACCACACAGGCACTTGCTTACTACCTGTTCCAGCAGAACAGAGCAAGAGAATTGGAGAAAGGTCATAGGTTGAGATAAAACAGTTTAACAATTGAAATCAAATAAAAACAATATAATAATAACACCAAAACAACAGCAGCAGCAAAACCAACTAGTAACTAAAAGGTAAATAAGACAAAGAAACAAAGAAATAAAACTCAAGACAGGCAAGTGATACCAATGAAAGAAATCACTCAAAATCAACCTACTAATGCCCAGTCAGTTCCCCAGAAGCATACCCCACACCAATGTTCTCCCTAGTTTTACTGTTGAGCACTATGCCACATGGTATGGAATATTCCATGGAATATTTAGAATGTCCAAAACCAGGACACCTCAAGAAGCAGAAATGATGGAACTTGATGTTCTGGCCTCAGAAAAAGTTGGAAAAAAAACATCAGACAGAAAAGAATATACAACAGTGGTCAATATTCTGAATGAATTCTTACCATTCTCTTAAGGCACCATCTGTGTTTGAGCAGATCAGGTTGTCTGACAGGTTAAAGCGGGCAAGATGACTGGCATTTCTGAAGCTCTGAGTCTTTGTAGTTGCTCTGAAGTTGGCATAGAACTAGTGCAGGCTTTCATTCAAGCAATTGGAGCTTTGGATCTCAATAACTGAGATAACTTCAAGGAGGATGTCTTGCCGCCTGTTTCCTTCAGGAGCAAAAATCAGACACTTTCTTAATAAAATACAGTTTTTTTCACAAGTCTAGTTTCTTCAAGAACGGGAGAAATCTACAGTCAGAAGAAAATTCCTGACTTGTAGTTAAAGTCTGTGCTTAGTGAATGCTTTGGACAAAAGTTTCATTTGTAGTTACGGGTTTGTGGGGCTGGGAGTATGTTTTGTTTGGTTGGAGTATTTTTAAAGGTTATGGTAATGACTAAGGTTATGCTTTCTTGGCTTTATTACTCCATGTGCTTCCCTTGATTTTCTCTTGCTTCTTTGAGACATATAGCAGGAACTAAACCTACTTCTTGCAGTGACACTCCTATGCACACTCTTTGTCTAAACCACTTGGTGTTCAAAAATTGCTGATATAAAAACCACCTTGTATATGAACACCTGCTATGATGGCTCCTCAGTGCTTGCAGATCTCTAATTATTTTGTGGAAATTATAGAATACAATTTTGTCATATACATTGATTTTTCAAGCATCTCAGGAAATAAAATACATAATTACTGGGGCATGGCCCCTCTCTTTTTCATTCAGAGTCCTAGGGATAACCACACAGCATCACTTTGCCAAAAATCTGAACTGTTCCTTAAAACTGTCTAAGGAGATTTCTGCATAATACCTTACTTCAGCAAAGACTTTTTCCAACCTGTGAGATCAGTGGGTGAGAAAAATACACTTTACTAACTCTGTTTTGTTCATTCCTCAAGTTATAGAGTATAAAAGTACTTCTGATTAAAACGTACTTCTAACCCCTGTTCTGTCTCTTATATAAGGCTTATTCAAGGTTTCACTTTTCTCTCACAGAAGACAGAGAAAAAGTGGTCACCAAATTTCCACCATCACTTGATTTTTCTGCTCATGCACAGCAGCATGGCTTATTTTAGGCACAGTGCCTAATGTTACAATAACTGCTCATTTGCATGACCCTGTTCAGATAAAATTTTGGCTCTATCACCAATCAAAATGGGAGAAATGACAGTATCTGTCAATGCACATACCTCACACAACACAGAGGGCTTCCCCTGATCGCTGCAAGTGGCATATGGTGCGTACACTATTGATCAGGAATGTGAACTCTCGTATGGTCTGCAGAAGTTACTGGTAGAAGAAAAACACCGCCAACATGGAAATTTGCAGCCTAATTTTTACTGTCACTTTTCCAAGTAAAACTAGACTTTGAAGTCTACAATCTGCAGAATGCATGGACAGCTGAGTCCACTGCTTGTCAGCTTCTGTGTACATGAGGCTTATATCCCTGAATTCTTAAGTCAGCTACCCACCAGCTGTGTAACACTCTGTAGCCTTAACCTGGAGATGTATGTGAGATGATAGTAATATTAATAGAAGTGTTTGAAAAACATAAATACTCTTTCTGTTAAAAAGAAAAAAATAACTACTGCAAACTGAAGAAAATAATGTAACACTTTTAAAGACCTTTATTATGAAAAGTATTCATAAGCCAGCATGAATCATAACATGTAACAACTGAGTTTTGTAAAAAGGTACAAATCAATCTAAGAAACAAGACAAACATGAACAAAATACAAAGCCTTATGGAAAACATATGGATTTTTTATTTTTCATGGCTGTGCATTCTATGACTGCTAAGGGAAACTCCCAAATGCTATCAGGGAGACAAAAATAGTTGTTTAAATTCAGCTTTTCAGAAATGGTCTGAGAGATTCCCAGTACGGAAGTATACTGTGATGTTCCACTCACATCATAGTAAAAAGGCTTGAAAGCTAAATAAAAGATGAATTCTTGCAAATTGAAAAGGTCAGAAATTTAAAACGAGAGATTGTAGAGGAACCAAAACCTGAGGAAGGAAGCTCCAAACACAAGCTCAGCTTTCTACAGGCATCTATAACTCCGATAACTAACTATATTGTCTTCTGCATTATAAATTTCAGAAAGACTAAGTAATTATCTGAATTAATGGAAATAATTCTCATGCAACATGAAGGCTTCATCCTTGCTAACAGACTGAACTGTTTTTGGAAGAGTTTACAAAGATTATAAAGAACCATTTTATAGCTTTGCCTTAACATCTTAGTTGATTTTGTTGACTGGGTAAATAGAAGGAGGCTTACTAGTTCTGGAAGAATCCAACAGCCCCCAGCCTCTGTTCCAGGCTGAACAAGCCAAATGCACATAGCCAATCCTCATATGGCTTCCCCTCAGGGCCCTTCACCATCTTTCTTGCCCTCCTTTGGACACTCTCTAACAACTTCATATCTTTCTTATATTGCAGTGCCTAAAACTACACACAATATTCAAGGTGAGGCCACTCCAGTGCAGAGCAGAGTGGGACAATCCCCTCCCTCGACCATCTGACGATGCTTTGCCTGATGCCCCCCCAGACACAATTGGCCCTCCTGGCTGCCAGGGCACTGCTGACTCATATTCAACTTGCCATTGACTGGGACCCCCAAGGCCCTTCACAGCACTGTTTTCCAGCATCTCATTCCCCAATCTCTAGGTACATCAAGGGTTGCCCTATCCCACGTGCAGAATCCAGCACTTTCCCTTGCTGAACTTCCTATGGTTGGTGATTGCCCAGTCCTCTATTTGTTGAGGTCTCTATGCAGATCCCTCACTTTGAGGGAGTCAACAGCTCCTCCCAGTTTTGTGTCATCTGCAAACTTACTTAGTATGCCTTTCAGTCCTGTGTGCAAGTCATTTATGAAGTTGTTGAAGAGCACAGGGCCTAAGGGGCCCTGGAGCACAGGGCCTGGAGCCCTGTGGAACCCCACTAGCAACAAGTTGCTGGGCTGATATTACCATATTCACTATTACCCTCTGTGCCTGACCCATGAACCAATTGCTCACCCATGACATGATGTGTTTATCCAGCTGTGGGCTGGACAGTTAGTCCAGAAAGATTCTGTGAGGGACAGTATGGAAAGGTTTACTGAAGTCTGAAAAGATTACATCCACTGGCTTCCCTTGATCAACTAGGTGGGTTACCTTGTCATAAAAGGAAATCCGGTTGGATAAGCAAGGTTTTCCCCTCATGAAGCCATGCTGGCTGTGACCAGTGACTCTGTTGTCTTTCAGGTGTTTTTCAATACCTCCCAGAATAATCTCCATAACTTTACCAGGCACTGAAGTGAGACTGACAATCCTGTAGTTTCTGTGGCCCTTACCCCTGCACTTCTTGAAAATCAGAACAATGTTCATCAGCTTCCTCTCAGCAGGGACCTCTCCGGATTCCCAGCACCACTCAAAAATTGTTGAGAGAGGTTTTGCAATGACATCCACAGCTCTTTGAGGATTCTGGGATGAATTCTTTAAGGCCCCATAGGTTTGAAGGGATTCAGCTACAGAGCAGCAGATCCAGCACAATTTCAGGGTTGACTGGGAGTTGATCATTCTCACAGTCATGGTCCTTTAGCTCAGGGCACTGAGACCCCTTTGCTCCATCATCCATGCTGAAGGCAGAGGCAAAGAAAATATTAAATACTTCTGCCTTTTCTCTATTCCTGTTTGTGAGGTGACCATCCCCATCCTGTAATGGACTGATGTTATTCCTATACTGCCTATTGCCATTAATGTATTTGAAAAAAACTCTTTATTGTCCCACACATTTCTGGCAGCTTTAACTCCTATTAAGCTTTGGATGCACAAATTTTCTCCCTACAGTTGGCAAGCAGAATCTCTGTATTTTTCCTATGTCACTGGGCATACACCTTCCTTTTTTTGCCTTGCTATTTAGTTCATCCTTGAATGTCCTTCACTGTATACATACAGATTTCTTCCCAATGGTTTGTTTTCTGCAGCATTGAAAAGAGACCTTGGATCCTAACCATGAGCTTGTGTTACTTCTGCATCTGAATAATTATCCTCAAAAGAGAATAGGGACCTACATTTCCTGCCTGAGGCCTGAATCATATAGAGAATTTCAGTCATTGTCTAGAAACTGGCCATTGTAACTTCAACCACTTTCCTCAATCATACTGATTTCATGCAAATAATTAGGGACTTTTGGTATCTCCATCTATGCTGTTTTGAACCCTACTTGTTAGTCAGAAACAAAGTTGCAGCTCACTAGCTCTCTCCAAGCACTCAATCTTGGAAGAGACTAGCAAATCACATTTCCATGGCAACACAGTTTCCAGAGACTGCTACAAGCAAAGGTAAAATGTCTTGAACAGAGTTCATGCTCGGTATTGAATAAACCAAGTCACTTGCTGTCTCAAGTTATATGTCTGCAGAACTTAGCAATGTTTCCAATTCAAAGAGTCAGGAAAATTATTAGAAAGACTTGCTTAAGCTTTTCTTGTGGCTGGAGAAAGCAAGAAGTGAGCTAATAAGGGTCACACCGCCCTTCCTCACACTGAGGAATTTCACACACTTCAGGGATTCAAGGCCTAATCAGTACTGCCTGTATGAGCTCAGAAGGGAAACTCATTTAATGCAGGAGGACAGAAATTTAAGCCAACAAAACCAGAGACACTAGACATTACAAGTCTTCTATGCCCCCACTTTCTGCAGCATTCACTTAAAAAATGTCACCCATATTTCTTAAATCCAGCTCCCTCTTCATATCCTCACCCTCTTTTTTGTTGCTGTGACCAAGCCCAATATTTTCTTTTCCTGCCTTAGTAAATCCCTTCACTACAGAACTTCTAAGTAAAATGTCACTACTGTCAAACAGTAATTGGTGGCTTTAAAATAGCACTTTCAGATCTTCACTTCACTATGCTTTAACTCTCCTCCCAAGTCTTTGCCTGTCCATTTAAATACCTAACTCAGTAGGAGAAAATCTTGCTCTATAGCTGAAATATACCTGGCACAGTGGGATCTTAATTTTGTATAAGTACCCAGTCATAAACACACTAGTAATGTATTCTTCGTCTCTTCATAAATAGAGAAACGGCTAATAATACTGTCAGTTCTTCTAACCTCTTCCCTTCTGCCTTCACCTGCCTTTGAAGGTGGAAAACGAATGAGGCAACAGAAAAAAACTCACACATGCCAGAGATAGAGGAGACAAACCATGACCACAAATCCTCCCCAGCAGACAGTATTAAAAAAAGTGTCATTTAGGAACACATCTAATCTCATTTTCAAAAAATAACAAATGTTGCTGACTCTACTACCTATCTTGATAAGTTAGTTCAGTGTTTAATTAACCTCACTGCTAGAAGCTCCATCTTAATTTCAAGATTGAAAATGACACACTTTAGCTTCCAGTCACTGGATCTTGTTATGCCTTTTGTTATTAGCAAGAATGAAAAATGTTTTGGTGCTGCACATCTTTTCTGTGTATAGGAACACCCATAAACAGCAATCCTGAGAAGTATCTATCACAATGTTTCAAGCACTGTTGCAAAGCAAATAAATAGTAATCATCCTACACATAATTCTTATATCAAATATTTCAATTTTTATATCTCTATCATATTTTCCCACTTTATTTTTTTTTTCCCCCAGTGAAAGAGAAAGCCATAGATGTTGCTTAGATCATTTGTTCTGATTTTTCATAGAAAATTAAATTTCACAGAGATCCACTTATGGAGAACAAATGACTGCACTTAGAGCAAACTGTACCAGTCCTTAGGTGACCTAATTGTGATTTGGCAGGGAACAGGAGTGACTAAGATGTCACTATCTTAATTCTTCCAATGATAAAACCTGCTTTGATAATACTGGCAGATGAACTATGTCCTATTCAATAGGTGAATGGACAGGAAAAAACAAGTCAGCCTACGCAGTAGGAAAATGTCCCAAACCTGAATGTGGCACCTCTTAAATCCTCAATGATGTTGGCAGGACACATAGCTGGCCTCACTGTTTCATGTATCATCACCAACTATAGCCAAATTATTTTTGATGCTCAATAGAAATAAAAACTCCAAAGGAACAGCAGCATGTATGTTCAGCTGTGCAGTACGGAAAAGAATCATATTTAATTATTTAAATTGATCAGCTGAGGTCCTTAAAGGTGAGTTTCACTTACAGTGAATGCTTTAATCAGGAAACTAGAGGCTTGTTAGTCTATGGATGATTATTTTTTCAAAACACACAAATTCTGAGGTTTGTTACCATTTCCATGTTTATCCAGCTCCAACCACACACATGGGGCACTAACATTTCTTTTTGAAATTGTTAAAACAGATCTTTGTGTACCAATACCATACTTCACTTTAAAAGCAATCACTTTAAAGTGGATAGCTCTTTCCCTATCCCCATAATAATTGCCATCACTGCCAGGAAACAGCATTTGTTTTTAGAACTGCACTTATTTAAATTCACTGTCTAGCCACCTTTTTTTTTTTTTTAATGGCTTTGTAAACAAGACTGAAAATGCTTTTAGTAATTTGTGTTTCTACCATGTTTAAGTGTCTTTCAAAGCACAGAGACCAAGTAATGTCCCAACCTTCTCTTTTAATGTGATTTATTTAGTTAGTTTTATATCTGCTTCCTGGCTAATTTGTTAACTTTTCTTGAATATTTTTCTCCTATTTCTGTGTTTGAAATAGATATACAAGTATATTTTAATAATGGTATGTAAAGTGAGGATCTGCTTATTTTGTTATTCTCTTGTACACCAAGTGATCATAGAAATATTTTTGACATTACAAAATTTGTCTTCTGCTACTCATAAATGTTGATAGCAAGTTTTCCTCAGATCTTCACTTTCAAAGACAGAATTTTTCTCATACTGATAGCATCTTTATCATTGAAGTTCTAAATTATTACCTTGCCTCTGAATATATGAAAACACTTTTTAGTGCCTTGAGACCATCCAGCAAGCTGATTTTGATCACTTTATAACATTCTCTTCCCTTCACCTTTATAAAAAATCAGCCTTTGAAATATGCGAGATTGATGAGAAAATGCTTAAATTACCACTTAATTCCCCAGATAAAGTGCAGTCTACTTAAGAACGCATGCTGCATGTCTCTATGGTAAATATTTGGAGAAATGCACATGTAATCTTGAGAAAACCAAAAGAACTATTGTATTGGACAGGTCCCTACTTCCATAAAATTATCTTGCAACTTTTAATCTACTACTTCTTTATTTATGGAACTCCAGAGTAATTATTTTTGCATTCTCAGATGGCTCATTTTTGTGTCATTCTTTGTTTCAATTTTAGTCTTTCAATTCTTTAGTATTTTTCCAAGGTTTGCCGAACACTACACAATTCTTGGTATTGCTAGTGTGACTAGTTTATTTAATGTTTTGGTTTGGAAGAACTGCGGGCTCAATAATTTGAGAAATGTTTATTTTTAACATACTTTCCCTCACATCCTCCTTTGTCAAAACTTGTAGAGTCTGTCCTCAATAGATGGAGTGGATGTCTTCCTACATTCTTCTAAATATGGACAACTATCTGTCAAACCTTTATACTTTAGTCACCTTTTGCAATTTATTTTGTCAGCATTTAACTGTAGCTGTCTACTTGGCTGCAATATTCATGTTTTAAATTACTCAGAACCTTCATCCTAGTCACTACTTAAACATTTTGGCTCTTTTATCTTCCCTTATCAGTCACATACATTTTAAATTGTAACTTGAAGAATTTGCCATTTCCTTAACCTTTGGTACTTATTATCACTGTTATTGTTACTATTATTGCTTTCATACTTCTATGAAAGTATGGACCACTAGTCAGCATAAGTTTTTTAGTGTTTTGGAATTGTGTTTTTGGAGACCATGAACAAGTCCTACATTTAATTTGAACTTTTCTACTCTAAATAGATGTTCCAAAACAGTTATGTTTATTTAGGCTTTAGAAAACCATTTTTCTCCCTTTTTAAAATTCTTTCAAAGTATTAAAAATAATTTTGCTCAGTACCAAAGTCCTCTTTCAAAGTAACAGAACCTAAAGAATGTTCATTAGTACCTTAGAAACTCTTGTTGTGTATCTTAACGTGAGATTCAACATCGAAGGAGGGATTCAGTTTCAAATCAAAACTACATCTGGGTTGTCATCCAAGTTCTTGTGATAGTCAAATGGGATACAAGTAAAACAGTTAAGACTGTGAGGAGAGCTATTCACTTAGCCTAGAGAAGAGATACCATTTTAGATAACTTACGTTGTCCAGTTCAGCCTCTTGAGGCTGGTCCAGGAAGCCATTAGGCTGCTATAGGTCACGTATCACGTATCACAAATGTCATCCCTGTGCAACTGTATGGTATATTGTAGGGCATTTCAAATGTTATGTATGCTTAAATCACTGAGTCCTGTTCCCAAGTGGCTGCTCAGCTGAATAGCTGCCCACAGTCCATACCTTCAAGCTCTAGGGTTATATAAAGGGTATATGAGACATTTTTATGGCACTGGCAGTTAGGACACAATCTCTGGGAGACATCTTCCCTTCTAGAGTCACAGTTGAAGGCCAAAACTTCTCTAATTGTAGTAAAAAATCATGTAGGTGAACATCTAAATTAAATCTTCGATGTCCATTGTCCATATTTAACAGAGCAAAGGATTCCTACCCTGTATATGGACACTAATAGATAGACACCTAAATTTACATGACTCATTTGCAAACTGAATCTTGACACCAGTTACACCATAATTAAGAAAGTATTTTCCATATTGATTTATATTTTTTAAAAGTGTTAAGAAATATTTATGCTGGCTGGATATCATGCAGCATTTCCTCACTATAAACCCTCATAAATCTTTTGTATAATTCTTCTGTGATACAAAGAGATGCTTAAAGATAAGCTAGCACTTTTCTCTGCTGAGAAATCACAGATCTGCTAGCTACTGTTCCACTATTACAACTCTTATTCACGAGTAGTGGAGCTCCAACAGTATCCAGTTTTTAGGTCTTCTTTTTCTGATTTACTTTCTTTGTGGAAATAATCTTCACTTTCCTAGAGAACTCTAACAAATATGTCTAACCAAGTGCCTAGTGTAGACCTGTTTAATTCTATATTTTGCTAAAATGGACTCTTTTACATCTATTAATCACAATGATCTTTGAATGTTATCCCATCTGCCCTTACATTTGGATAGTATTAAAATTAAATGCTGTTTCAGTTACTGTGATGAATCTTTCAAATAAATCTGCTGAAAAAGGAGATACTTCTTCTCATAAAGTGGTGATAATTAAGAAGTAGGTGTTTGCTTTGTGAGTTTTGCTCTGTGGAATGAATAGTCAAACAGAGGACAGTTTTTTTTCCTGTTTCTGCAGTAATATTTTCTTTGATTGCTGGCATTTTCTGGATGTTTTTTCCTGTTGATTTTTTTTCTGTTGTCAGAACCTTTTGATTGTCACCCTGGTTTCAGCTCAAATAGAGTTAATTTTCTTATTAGTAGCTTGTACAGAGCTATGTTTTCCGTTTAGTAAGAGAACAGTTGTGAGAACACACATTAATGTTGTAGCTTTAGCTATGCGGAGCTTACTTTAAGTCAAGGGTGGTTTAGTTTCCCATGCTCTGTCAGTGAGCAGTTGCACAAGAAGTAGTGAGGGAGCATGGCCAGTGCTGTGCACTGGGCAGCAGTGAGCTAGTGGCTGCATGGCCCTTAGTCACACAGCCCTTAGCTGCTGTTGTTTAAGTTTTTGGTATTCAGGATCAAAAATGAAAAAATTCCTGCCTAAGTCTAGTAGAGATAGGCTTTATCTATTTACTTCTTGTAATATTTACATATTGAAAAAGTAAATACAGCAGAATTTTTTATATGACCTAAGCTCTGTGAGAACAGAGTTCTGATGTGCAGAGGTTCCTAATTCACTCATGCCAGTGCATCTTTTTAAAAGTGAATTAATCATATCAGTTCTTGACCTTTTTTTTTTCTGTATTCACTGAATGATTGGAAGGAAGCTTGTTCTCCCCCTCTTTATGCCTCTCCTGAGCATTGCAAAAGTTGGAAAAAGTGTTTGCATGGAATAGTCTAGGGAGTTTGCATTACAGATTATATGTTTTGCAACATCCGTTGTAAAGCAAGTTAGCAAGAAACAACAGATGTTTGTGACAACATGGTAATGAAAAAGCAGGATCTAATATTCTAAGAAAACTCCTATGCAACATTTTGAGTTGAGGAAAAATAATCCTAAGGGCTATTTTCCTCAAGTATCATCAAATGTTTTTCCAGCAACCCTCTACACTTTGGTTCTGTTTTCATGCACAATATAGCTTTCCACAGATTGTTTTACAATGAAGAAGATGTATTTTCGTGTCGCCATAAATAGAAACAGCAAAATAAACACACAGATAGCTAGACAGAGAGTTAGGCATATGGGTAAGTATGCAGATAACATAGTTCTGCTCAGTGCCTGTGACTGATAACCATCTGAAACATGTCATTGCAATCCAGGGAACTCGTCATTCTATTGTGCAAGCCTTTTGGCTTGCAAGCCACACTAACTTCTTATAAGATCTGAGCTTCAGAAAGGCATCTGGAGGGCACAGATTATATTCCTTTTTAACATAGTTTATGTATGTCACCATTGAGGAAAAAAAAATTTCTAGTTCTTGGAGACATGTTGTACCTACTTAAATATTTCTTATATGTTTCCAAGATGGTCTCCTTGGAAACTGGAGTTTCAGCTTGTCTGCTTATTCCTTTTGTCCAAGCTCAGGTACAAGAAATCATCAGCAAGTTGACATGCTCCTCACTCTGACAGCTTCACATTATTAGTATGCTAACAAGTGTGAAGTACTAAAATGTATATAATTTTCCATTTGTTCTCCTATTTGTCCTATTGGGGAAATTAGTTCGTGAAAGTAGCAGTATCAAGCCTTTGAATTTGCTACCACTCACATATAAGAAAAGAATTCTAATTGTTAAATTTCAGACTAATTTATTAATTAATTGAAAGTTTCAGGAGGTTTTGCATTTCATTAAATTATGCTACCTGCATGTTCAGCAACACAATAATATGCAATAAATGAAGTATTGTGAATTAGATAGGTTGTGTTCAGAGTAGTAGCAGGGATACCAAAAGAACATCTTTCATAATGCTCTTATTGTTAGTATCCATGGGTGGGTGAGAAGAGAAAAGTAGCAAACTGGCTTTGTATTTTTGTTGAGTTTCCTTGCCACCATGTTTTCCCAAAATGTTCTAAAATTTAGAGAAAATAATCACACAATAATATCAGAAAACATAATTTTCATTATGTCAAATTTAATCTCAAAAATAAAGAGATGAAGTGATTTTATTGAATCCCACTTCTTATTCTAAACCAGCAATTGATTCACACTGGATTAACAATAACCACTTTAATGTCTTTAGTACAGAAATTGGAGAGTAGTGAATTTAAAGTCTTTCTGTAGAAGTGACATATTGCACTTAACATTGCTGATCTTCCAGGTATTTATGGACTTTTTGCATATTTTATTTGTTACCAATTAAGGAACAACATTTTAAGCTTTTATATCATACATTCTTTCTTCATGACAATAGAGTGTAATTGCATTGGGCATTAGACCATATTGTTTTGTCGTACTTCCAGTGAGGACAGAGTCAATTTTTCTCAGTAGCTATTACAGTGCTGTGTTTGTAGAAGCTGTGTTGTGTGTGCTGGTTTTGGCTGGAATAGTGTTACTTTTCTTCATAGTAGCTGGTATTGGATTATGCTTTGGATTTTTACTCTTTTTCTGGAAAGAATGCTGATAACACAGGGATGTGTTTAGTTACACAGGGCAAAGACCTCTGCTTCTCACCCCACACCACCAACAAGGAGACAAGGAGTGCACAAGAAGTTAGGAGGGAACACAGACACGACAGCTTACCCAAACTGACCCAAAGGATATACCATACCATACGGTGTCGTGCTCAGTATATAGAGCTGGGGGGAAGAAAAAGGAATGTGTTGGCATTTGTCTTCCCAAGTCCCTGTTACATGTAAAAAAGCCTGCCATTTCCTGAAGATGGCTGAACACCTGCCTTCCTATGGTGAATGAATTCTTTGTTTGCGTGCACAGCTTTTGCTTTCGCTATTAAACTGTCTTTATGTCAACCCACGAGTTTTGTAACTCTCACCCTTCCAATTCTCTCCCCCACCCTACCAGAGTATAGTGAGTGAGCAGCCTCAGTTGCCTTAGTTTCCAGCTGGGGTTAAACCATGACATTGGGTGATCTAGTTTAGCTGATGTAAATCTTGTTTCTTGGGGTGGAGTGGAACAGAAAAATGATAATATAGACTGGTGTGTTTTACATTTGTTTTTGTTGATATTGTTGTTATTATTACCCCATGGATTTAGAAAGATTATATTCAAAACATAAGATGACTGGTTCTCAGATAGCCATAAGAATGATCTGTCCAGTCAACAGCTGCGAAAGCAAAGCACATGGAATAAGATGCCAACTGATCTGACAGAAGACGTCTTGCACTGGGATTTATACTCTTGAATTGTCCATACTTGAACAAGGAATTTCAAGGTAAGTCCACATGGCATGACATGAGCTGTCTGATGCATGTTCTTTCCAGGAATGAAGACCTGTTCTTCCAACTCAATAGACACTGTGTTAACCTGGAATCAAATAGTCAAAGATCAAAGATAATGACAGAAAACAACATGATAGACTACAGCATATGATAGATAAATATGGATGTCTAAACAAAGGTGTAGCTCAACCTTTGAATAGTACTGTGCAAGATGTAAAGTTTTTTTCTAAATATAGTTCCAAGGGATTTGAAAAGAGACAGTGATAAATTATTTACTATATTTTCTTATTAAATACTTGAAAATAGACATCCATGTTCTGTTTTCAACTTACGTAGCAACAACAGTATTCAAGCATTACTTTTCATATAATTCACATCCCCTAACCACAAGAGGCTTCTCTCTTTTTCCATCTTCACACAGCTGCCAAGACCATAAATCAGCTATATAGCAAAAGTGCAAATTTTCTCATACAGATAAAAATGGTTAATGATTTTCACCTGAAATTTTACATATGCAGTTCAATACCTCAAGTAGACGAAGCTTTAAAAGCCATTTGTGATAGTACAGTATTAGTTTTTCTGTATCCTCACCATTATTCTAAGAAATAGTAAAAAAAAAATCATCAAGTATAGGAATAAAGTCATAAGCAACACAAAAGTCAATTTTTCATAACTTAATATAAGTAATGGTATTTGGAGTTTTTTGACAAAATCCTCAGATGCTCAAAAGCCTATTACTGCATGAGATTTCCAGATTTTCTTATTTTTAGCTCTGAGATCAATAAGGGACAATTCATAATATGAACTCCGCAGAATTAATTACAATAAGATCAGTGACACCTCTGCCATTCCACACCCCTAATTATTATTTAATCAGCTCAACTTTAATATAGTCTCCAGAGGTCTACCTTGTGATTTTTTAATGCTGGGCAATGAAGAATTACATTTAATAGTTTTATTATTACAATCCTTTCCTCACAGAAAATATTACACCTTAAAAAAAAAAAGAAAAAAAAGGATTATGGGTATTACTAAGTTTCAAAGAAAATGCTCTCTTTAGTACTTATCACTGGTACTCCTTCTCTTATACTTTGCTTGGGGAAGGGGTAGTTACACTGAAAACTAGTGGGACCATGACTTTATGTAGTACAGCACTGCAGGATGTGTACTCTAGTTGTAGCTCTTCACTGTGGCCAGGCACAAGTTTTTGCAGAAAATCTCACAAATGTCCCTACTTACAGTGAAGATAGTTGGCTCATATTGAGGAGTGGTCTCAAAGCACTGGACTTCTTTTAGATGAACCTGAACATGCTCCAGGAATGTATCTAATGCTCTCTTGCTGCAGTCACTCTGTATAAGGGACCAAACCAGGCCTAGTCTGAAATAAAAGCCATTTGGACTGTGCAAGAGGATATGATGTCTGCAGCATCAACTCTTTTGATCAACACCTTGATGGATCTGCACTGCTCTAAAGGTCACTTCCTTTAACAGCTGACACTTTAAGGTTAACAGACATATGCCTGCAAGCCGTCCCTCACAACAGCCTCAAAACTTCTAAAACTCCATTCATTTTGAGTAATTAACCTTATCTGACACATCACAACCCTCCAATTATTAATCTGGGAAATATCTACAGAAATGTAACCTTAAAAATTAAGAGAAACAAACTGATTTGAGAGAAAGACAAAAGGTATGCATATAAAAGCAAGAAATTAATGGCTTCATCAAAGTACTGAGCTTTATTCTTCACAGACTAGCATGTTGTGAAGCTATTTACAGCTATGCAAGCATGTATAAAATGTTATCAAATCCAAATTAGAATGTCTATATGCAATTTGAACTCACTTTGTAAATGACTCCACAAAACGCTCAACTATGAAAACTGAATCTGGATATAATTTTCCCTGCTGTCATCACACTGTTTCAGATATTCATTAGTCTGAAAAATATGCAGTTCTTTTTAATAAATGTAAACCACTGAAAAACAGGCAAATATCAAATGAACAAATTAAAAGGCTTTATACTAAAAATTATCTGGAGAGCATAAGTAAACTCTATACTCAAATAAGAATTTGAATAAGAAAACTTCTCTTATTGTTGGTGATCCAAAAGTGTATTAGAACTGATTACATTTTTTTTCCCCTACAGGATTCATAAGTTCTCTTTTTAAGTATTTTTTATAGTACCTATCAGTAATTTTTGCTTCTTTATCTATCTGAACATCTTTCTAATCTATATAAATATGGTAACTTCAATGTAATTTCTCAGTTCAACGTTCCAAGAGAGTAAACAGGATGCACAAGCATGTTATTAGTATTTTAATTCTAAAATAAAGGAAAACTTTTTAAGGGAAATAGTAGGCTTCTAAAGTGTTTTAATTTCTTTTTTAACAATAGCTCTGATACAACTATAGAGAATAAGAACTCAAACTCACCTTCAAACACTTACATCTTGCAAACTCATCTTGCAAGCATCCTCCATTCAAATGGATGTCAGTAAATGTTATTTTCAAAACCATTTCTGAAAAACTTCTAGAAATCAATTATTATTACCAGACTGTAGGTTAGATCTTAAATGTTAGGAACAGAGATTTAAAGATATGATTCCATCTTGAATCTCTTCAGACAGAATTTAAAGAGTTTGTGCCCTCAGCTGTACACAGTTCCTTAAAAGACCTTTACTGGAAAACTCCACTTGTTTTGCGCAAATAATGACAGATTTCGTTCTGCAGGTTAATCCACGTCATTTTCAGGTAGAGAGCTCTACATATCCTTTTGTGATACAGAATTTTGCACTGAGTTTTATAGTGAAATTCTTGGCAAAACATGTTAAATGAGTTAAGAGAAGAAAACAAACAAGAAACACACAAAAAAAAACCAACATAAAAGATAATTTCCTCTGTTTATTTCTAGAGTACTTGTTTGCTAGATCAGCTAATACATTTATTACTTTATATGTTGAATACAATAAATTCAAACAGATTGTGTCTTTCATTTTAATAAAGGAATAGCTTATTTATTTTCTGTTTATTTCACAGCAGTGAAACTAATTTCTGCTCCATTTTTGGAAGGTCTTCATGGGAAACCCTCTTGACAAGGTGGAAAAAAATTAATTCAGATTCCAAATAAATACCTAAGATGTCCAGTTCCTACAGGTCACACACAAGAGAAAGGGCTCAGGGTGTCTACAGGCCTCTCTGGCCCTGATTCTACTTCAAGTCCCTAGAGAAGAGACTGAAGGCATGGCTGTGCAGAGGGGTACAGTCAAAATTCCCAAAGGATGTGAAATATCCACTCTGGCATCTTCAGCCTTAACTGCAAGGAATTCTTATGGATATGGACTCTTGGAATTGTAGCTACTACATATTGGCTTGTGACTCTTGAGATAAGCAGGAGAGAAAATTGGACAATATTTTACATACATGTATTTTGGATTCGCAAATAGATGGGAGCAGTTTTGTACAGTAAAATCACTAGTGCTGAAAACCGGACATCCACAGTATATATGCATCTTTTTTTGTTTGTTTGTTTTATTTTGTTTTATTTAGTTTTGTGGGGTAACTAGCCTGCCTTCAAGGACTGAATATCCATTTGCAGTCAAAGTGCATTGGGTGAGATCTTGGAGCATGATTACAATGTAGATTTTTCAGAGAGGAATCCAGTTCAAGCACCCTGAGGCAGCTCGACACTATGAATAGTAAGTGGGATCAGCTGGGACATTTTTTTCAAAAGCTGACCAAACATTGATTCAAACTAGAACACATGTAGACTGGCCCCCTCAAATCTACTGAAAATGTGATAACAAAGGCAGAAGAGCTGAGCTTGTTGCAGGATCCTGAAAGATCACAAGATTAAGACTAAACAGGAATCCAGTAGGAGGAAATAATTTCAAGCTGGTGTGGGTAGACCTGTCAGGTCTATATTTAAAGACAGGCTTTCTCTCCAGGAAAAAAGAGATCTATGCTGTGACAAGCCTTAATCCAACCCTACATATACTCTCAGTGCTGGTACCTCTCTCCACCAAAGAATTAAACGCAAATCCTATGCCTCTAACTGTTCTTTCCACATATGCTAATCACTTTATTTAGTATAAGACATGTACATTTTATAACTGCTCTCATAATTGTTGACTTTTGCTACAGTACTTATGGCTCTGCAGAATGCAACCGGCAGTATCTTGAACCCTAAACCAGATTTTAAACTCTAGGAGCACTGTACACCAGTTACCTAATTCCACTTCAAACTAAACAGCATTCAATATAACCCTGTAGTAAACAGGTTTTGCTCTCTGACTGTCAGCTTTGCACTACACAGTAATAAATCAAAGTATCAAGTCAGTGATGACATTCTAATCCTTTAATCTCTGAATTTGTATTTGGTGTATGTATAAATTTTAACTTACTACGGTTCTTAGAAACTGTTCTGTAGCCTTTTCACTCCAAACTCCAAGAAAACCTTCTTAGTATTTTCTTATTGTGTAAAGAAAAAACTGACATTAATTAAAAAATTAAACACAGCTGATCTATTAGTAATCACATCCACTTCTCCCCTTTAAGACTCCCTCCGGATCACCAAATGAAACAGCCTCTTCATCCGAAAGACTGCATTTTGTATGTCTTAAATCATTGTGTTCACACCGCAGAGATCTGAAGACTCAAGCCATGTTCATGCCACAACCAGGGAGGAATGCATAAGCACCTAGTCATATACAGACTGGTGAGCCCAGTCAGTGAACTAGATTTGGACAGACCTCTGACTTTGGTTTCTACAGAAAGAGCATCTTTCTTCCTCTAAAAAGTGGAAAATTTCCAACTTCCTACTCACATATTTGTGAAGAGGTACAAATATTTTTTTTGATTCAGAACTGATTTCTGCAACACAGTTATGTTTTATAAATGTCTACCACTGAGTATGAAATCATTATCACTTAAAACTTAACTTCAAAGAAACTTTTATACTTTGTACTCTTGAGTAAACTGATCTGGCAACTTCAGAGAAAGAAGGTGAATACTTTTGTTATGCTCCATTGAAAAGCAGAGATATAAGAAAGTGAATTACTGAAAATCCAGCACAGACAACTCTTTAAAAAAAAAAAAAAGGTCTAACCTGGATGGAAAGGCTGATCCTGATCCTTGTTTGGGGCACTCAGAACACAGGGTCTATGGTACCTCTGAAAATCTAGTAGTGAATTTATTATAGAAGATGAACACTTTCCTCTTGGCAATGCACTGCTAATCACATGCTATATTCATCACTTCATGCAGGCTCCATCATGTGCTTATATTGCTCGGGAGAGTAATTAAATGCAATGACATTTTGCTTGTGATTTGCTTGAGACTTTTTTGCACACGTCTTCTTTACTGCCTTCTTCTATTAGTTGCTACTGTCTTCCCATGAACATGTAATTTCCCCATAAGGGCAATATTAGACAAGTGAAATGATTTATAAGGACTGTTTGAACCTTTGTGTACAGCCACAAATACAAATCAAGACAAACTCAGTGTGTGAGTGTAAGAAAATATGTAATGTTTAGTGAAAGTTAATGTTCAGAAATTCCATGATAAACAAACCAGAATAACCAGAGGAAATTGTGACTAACAATAATCTTCTGCTTCTCCTTATTTATCTCTTCTTTTTTTTTTTTAATTGGTATTTCCTTCAGGCAAAAATGAGTCAGATGATGATGAAAACATTTGCCTTGGAATCTCCTCTTAAAGTCCGCAGCCTAAATGTCAGAGCAGTTATAAAAACAAATGAAAGACTCACATCTCTAGCGATGCCTAGCATCTGTTGTTTTGTTACAACCCTTGCACTTAGGAAATGCAATTAGAAGAAAATAATGTGCTGTTCTGGATTTCCCCAGTATGATTACAGTATTAAAAATGCCATAATTTTTCACGTTTTTGATTACAAGCGTTTTTCTGGTCTTAATTTATTACTTGATATATACATGTGTATACACATAAGTAAGAAAGCACAAGCTATTATTGACTCTAAATATATTATTATTGCACTTACTACAATAAACTAAGTGATATTTCAGTCAGTATTGTATCTGTGTTAAATAAAATGAAATATAAGTATGTTCAAAACCAGCGTATCTTTATGTTTATGGTATTTGTTGTTAATAATGTTATTAATGAATCCGGGCTGTCATAAGCTAGTGTGTTCCAGAAGAAGTGGATATGGATCCAGTCAAAAAAGCACATTTTGGACATGGATATATAAAATTTTCTTAAACAATTTAATCCATACAGTATCAAAAAAATCTGTATGTCTCTCAGGCTTTCACCAATCATGCACATCTCATTATTAACAGTATAAGAAAGTTTTCTCCAAGTCTTTTAATAAATACAAAATTATTTTGCAATTTCACATTTTAGTGATAACCTTATCAGCTCCACAACTGTTTATGTAAAGCCTTATTGAGTGGTTAGTGTTTAAATTTACAGTTGACCAGTTCACAAGTTGGCAGAAGATAGATGTGTGGGAAAAAAATACTGCCTTTGAGAATGTTAATTTGTGCAATAACTCTTATCGTTTGAGGTTTGATTTTTTTGTTGTTGTTGTTGGATTTTTTGTTTGTTTGTTTGTTTTTAATTTTAAACTTAAAGAGTAACATTCTGCTCTCATTTATCCAGGAATCAGACAAGAGATATCATGCTGACTTCAGTCAGTGTGCTTCAAGTTTACATCAGTAGTAATGAAGATTGAATCTGTCCCTTTATCTACCCAACTATCTCTCCATCTCCCTGTCTCTCGATCCTCTCCCTTTCTCTCTGTCTCTGCATAGGTAGATAGATACAATTGCACCAAATAAATATTACAAGAAACCTTTGAAATAAATTTGTAAATATTGTAATATTATAAAATGTAAAAGCCAGGGTTATATTTTGTTAGGAAAGATTTTATTAGACATTTCTAATTATAAAAAGGAGAAGTATTTTAGAAATATGGTTAACATTATTATCCTGACTATCTGGACATTCTTCACCTTGGTATTTATATGCAAACTGAAGAAAAATATGGCTTCTTTTATTATAGATGTAAAAGAACTCTCTCTTAAACAAGTATCAGAGTTTAGGGATGATATTAGTACTCCCACTAAAATGAAAAACCACAAGCTATTCCCCTTCCTCCATGCCCTCAGGGATGAGAGATAAAAGGCAGAGATCTCAAGCTGATATTGTATTGGGTCTGGCTGAGATGGAGGTCATTTTCCCACAGCAGTTTTCACAGTGCTTTGCATTGGTAGCTAGAAAGGTGTTGATAACACTCCAGTGTTTTGGCTACTATTGAGCATCAGTGCTGTCCCCATTCCTCCCTCCATAAAGGGTGAGCAAGATCCCGGGAGGGACATAAGTAGGCCAGCTGACTCAAATTAACCAAAGGGATATTCCATATGTGACATCAGCTCAGATACAAAAGCTAAAGGAAGGAGGAGGAAGAGGGAGCATTCATTTTTGCAATGTTTGCCTTCTGGAGTAACTGCTACATGCACTGAAGCCCTGCTTCACAGTAAGTAGCTAAACATTGCTTGCCAATGGGAATTAGAGAATAAATCTTTTTTGCTCTTCTCTTGTGCATACTCAAACTTTCATTTTTGCTTTAGGAAACTGCCTTATCTCAACATTTGAGTTATTTTCCATCTTATTTTCTCTCCCCTGTCCGGCTGGGAAGGGGACTGATAGAGTAGCTTGGTGGGCACCTAGCATCTAGTCAAGGTCACCTCAGCCCAACTGGAAATAGCAATGAGATAAAAAAATGAACAGTAACAGCAACAAAATTAATAACAAAAGAATACAAAAAGGGTGATTTACATACAAAAAAATGTTTACCAACCAACCTGATCAGCATCACATGGCCACTGAGGCAAAGAACAAAATGGCCCCTGGACCCTTTGTGTGCCGCCTTTTCTTCACAATTGAAATGAGTCCTGTTGTCCAACTCAGTTCATTCTAGGGTGCCGTTCTAGGCCAAGCATGACAGTATGGATGGACAACTTACCAAAGCCTAGCGGAATGATGTATTGCCATAGCGGATGTGTGGGCTGTAGTATTTTATCTGGTCCCTTGGGTCTGAGCAAACCAGAACTACATGCTAAATATCATCCAGTTCTTACATATTATTTATTATTACTTTCAAGTAGTTTTAACATATTTTTTTTTTTTGCCTACTTTTTAACTTAGTAGTGAAAACAATTTAGTTTGGGTTAGAGCCTATGCTGAAAAAAGTAAAAATTATGAATGTGTGATGATTGTGCCTGATGACATTCTGATCTGTTCAGACTAAAATGTCACATTACCAAAGGAAAAATAGAAGAAAGACTTTGCAGAGCAGATGAGAATCCTTAACATAGGATGTAGAACTGAATGGATGATAGTGCCTTACTCAGCTTAATTCTTAGAATTAGTAATTTAATCAAAAGTTTAAATGCCACATTCAAGATACCTTTACTGTGTCCCAAGTAGTTAAAAGTAGTTAAAATTTAAATATACATTTTCATTTAGGGCAAACAGAAAAAAGTATACTGTGTTATATTTCAGTAACTGAGATTATTGAAATACAGAGACACATTCCTAGGTTAAAATTATGTTTACAAATTGCACTCAGTAAATGAGAATCAATTTATGTATGTTCAGACATCTTTTGCTTTGAATTGTTCTATGCCTTGAATCAAGCAGGCAATACTTCTGATGAGTACTTTTTGGGAGGAAGTATATTATGCTGTATCCAATAGCTTAAGAGAGGCAAGACTGCTGCAGCTCCATGCCTGTAGGTTCAATCTGTAACAAGACTGATGATATATCTTTGGTAAGCATATGGACACAGACCACCCATATACAACATATATATACACATTACACAGAAGTCCACAGAGAGACACAAAGAACATTCACATGAACAGACACAGCACCAGTGTCTGTGTTTCTCTTAGACATGGTGTCTTCAGATTGCAATATGTTAGAATATATTTCAGAATGATGACTCCACCTCATACAAAAAACTAGTATGTAATATGTGATTTGATGGTCTGAAGTGTAAAACTTATTCATAAAAATCTACCAAAAAAGAACCGTAAATAAGACTTGCATTATTCTACATACCTATGTCTCATTTTACGCAGACATGCAAAAAACCCTGGTGTCAGACATCCCATGAGATCCACAGGAAAATACCCTATTGTTATTAATCATACACAGTAGATGTGACAGAAAGAGCACTTCTTTTAGCTTTTTGTTCACATTTTACTGTATGTTTATTAAATGCACTGTGGAGTTTTTTTAGC
Source organism: Sclerurus mexicanus (assembly GCA_013396755.1). NCBI lineage: Eukaryota > Metazoa > Chordata > Aves > Passeriformes > Furnariidae > Sclerurus > Sclerurus mexicanus. The sequence goes on along the minus strand of VWZF01001789.1, from coordinate 871,553 downwards.
AGAGGTGCCTGAGTTAAATGATATGTATCTGTCTGCTTTTCCTGGTTTATGTTCTTCTGATCAGGTGAAAACTTCCTGGGAAAGAGCGACTATGCCCACAAGATCTCTGCAGTGAGGTACTTGTGGTGACTGAATAAACAGGTTGGTGAAAGCCAGAGATAAGCATATGAGTCAGAAGTGGGACTGTGTCCCATCACAACAACAAAAAATACATTTTAATAATGCAGATAGCAAATACTGAGTGTTTAGGCAGAGGTTAGCCTTGACTTGTTAGCAAAGCCGGAAAACACAAAAGAGTTAGCTAAAAATACGGAGACTGACTTCAGTGGACTTTTCCTCATGCCATGTGAGGTAACCAGAAAGACTGAACTGATTAGTACAACCTTGCTTTGGATCTGTTTCAAAGAAAAAAAAAAATAAATGCAAGGTATTGACTCAATTTCTGGTAATTTCAAAGAAAATCATGCCCAAAATTACACTATTCCCAAGTTCATTGGTCAAGTTTACTGAAAAGCCATGGTGCTTAGCTGATGTATTTGAAATGTGTAATGGAAAAACACAGCAGATGAAATGCATGGAAGACATCCTGCTTGTTCACAGAACAGTTTAGTAGTACATTCGCTATGCCCCAAAACTGATGCAGTCATATTAAATTACATTGCTATGTGTCTGTATGTACACATACGATGCCCTTAGGCATCTTCTTTGTTCACCTCTGTTGCCATTTGCTGACAAAATTAAAAATGCTTGTAACAGTGGTATTTTTCTTTAATTCTATCTCTTGACAAGATATTAGCATATATTTCAGGTAAGATCATCACCAGGGACAGGATAGGGAAATAAAGATGTTGCAAGTGTATTTAGTGGAAAAATGTTTAAATTCCAGATGTAGAATGAAATGGCTTCTGCTGTTTGAAAGTATCTTTAAACACCAAAGTACTCAGAGTCCAAGTAGTAATCTGTAGTGATTGGCATACATTGTATGTCATCTTTCTTCACCATGTCTTTTTCAACTAATTAATATGCTGGAGCAATTTATTGATATCTAATACTAAATAATGGAAAAGCTTTACTAAGTAGTGTTTACAAAACTTAGTCTTCTGCCCAAGTGCTTGGTTATGTAAAGAATAGAGAAGAGCAGAGTGTCTAATTCTTTATTTTAATCTCTCAAAATCAATAATAATGAGAAATTAATAATTTATATAGTGTCAAATGTTTCGGGGTTTTTTCCCTATGCTAAATATGTTATTTTCCCTCTGCTGTTGGCCAAGAAAGAACACAAAGAAACTCTTGCCAGTTTACCATTAAACTGAGATTAGATGTTTGCTCTGGGCAATGATTGAAAACAAGCCAGTTTGAAAACTGGTCAGTTCTGGCCTGCCACAGCAGGTTTTATAGGAGCTTAGTTTCTGCAGGAGGATAGTGCAAATAACCTGATAATGATACTAAGAAGAAAAGAAGCTTCCAGAGAAGCCAGATAGAACTGCTTCAGAGGACTTCTTTTTTTTTTTTTTTTTTTCTTTCCAGAGCTGTCTAGGTCTGTTTTGGGAAGGTTCCATCTCACAGAATCACAGAATATCCTGATTTGGAAGGGATCCAAAAGGACCATCGAAGTCCAGATCCTGAGAATAGGTACTGGCATTGAAGTGTCATGTGAAATAAAAGTTAAAGTGCTGTTCTTGCACCTCAGGAGGTATTTGTTTGATTTGGCCACCAAAGTCTTGCAGTGACCAACTAAAATGCATCCAGATGCATGTTGCATGTTACCAACACATCTGCTCTTCCTCAGTTCCTTGTGTTTTTCCCTTTCACCTAAGCCAGTGATTAGAATTATTCAATTGCATAGTTGTCTTACGGCTTCTATTTATAGTCAGTGTATGCCTGTCTTACACACCAATCATAGTTATTCAGTCACAGAATCCCAAAGGTGGCTGATAGACTTTATAATGGTATTAATTGATATAAATATCTGTCTCTGTTCTATTCCCTCCAGTATACCCGATTCCCAGTTTCAGTGTTAGTGTCATGACCGGTTCAGACTGGACAGTAAAAATTTACTTAAGGAGGGGATCTGAAGACTTTTTGGGTTAGAGTACTAAGGGTTGTTTATTTATCACATGGAATGGGGTTTTGACCCTAAATACATGTAAGACACTCCTATTTGGACTTTTTTATTCCACTGTATAGAAACATCCCCAGTAATATCCATAAATAATTTAAAGTATTCTACAAATACTCCTGCTAGCTCTTGAATGATTGCAGACAGCCAGTGCAAAAGCAGCATACACCTAGTAAAAGTAGAGGAAAAAAGTCAGCAAAGATTGCTAAGCTTTTTCTGCAGTAGCTGCCAAATTCTTCTCCTAATCACCAAAGGTATATTTAGCTTCAGTATCAGTTTCACACATCCATAACCTTGAAAGCAAGTGAATAAATACAGGAAGACCTTCTCAACATTCTTCATACATTCACGTTGTTTGTGATACCAACAATTTTAGTGAGTTGACCTTACATAAGACTTTCACTTCCATTTTCTGTATTAACTGAAGAGCATCTGTTAACCCATCGGTTTGTACTCTTGCATGAATCCTTAGTATGGGCCTTTTATGTGTTTGCAATAACTATGAGCATAGAGAATACCTGGCTGCCATATTCCCCATTAAGTTGGGCAATTACTGTACCTCAGCATTGCTCAAGACCCTCAAAGCATTTTTAATTAGAGACTGCTGATGAAAGCTGAAGTGTAAATTTTCCCACTGCCATGCAACTGTCTCAGAGCACATAGAACCTTGCCTTTGCAGCAAACAAAGAGGAAAGTAATATTCTTTGTTTCTGAGGGAAAAAAAATAGCATTTTCTGCACTTATAACTATATCTCTCGGGTAAGGGATTGCCTTGTGTGCATTTGTGTGTGTGTGTGTGTGTGTGTGCATGTTTGTGAACGTGATGTCAATAACTCCTCAACGTTGAATGACATTTGATTAATTACAGCAATTAGATATCACTTTGCATCAATCACTGGATACTAATGTTGTTATAAGCACAAAGTATGGCAAATGTTAGTAACCATCAAATTGTGTATCTCATGCTATTTAAGTTCTTTTTGGCCACCATCCAAAATACTCTGTGACTCTTCTGGCAACCAGTCTGTGAAAGCAAACCCAAACAGCAATTCAGAAATGACACGATTCAGACTACCGTTCCTCAGCAGTGTAATACATTCAAGACTGCACTAAGGATATGATGGGGCCCATTTTCTCCAGGAAATTATTCAAGAAAATAGGAGAGCCCCAACATCACCCGGCAAGTGTGGAAGTTTCCTGAAAAAAATGGTCGGAACATTCCCAGCTACATGCCTAAAGGAATTGACTTTGGAATTAGTAAAAAAATCTGATGTAATATACAATTTTGCAATGTCCCGTGTAAGTATCCAATTAATTACATTAATTAGAACAATTACAATACATGATGGCATATAACAGACTAAGAGAAATAGCTACTAATCCATCCAGATAATTAGAACAAATCTGTTTGAAACCTTGCATTGTTGGTCTACTATTCATTTGCATATTTCTTTGTGGTTATTAAGTTCCTGTTCATGGTGAGAAGTTCAGACACTAATAAATAATTTACAACTGGCACCTGATTCCTCTTGGTTAAACCTTAAGAGAAAAACTCATCCAGACATATGCCTGATCTTTTAGTTTGAATTGTAAGCAACGGCATCATTTGACTTTATAACAATGTGAAATTATGTAGTTCATACTTGGGCTTACGCTGATAAATTTAGGTGAAATTTATCTACGGAGTATTTCCCTGAAAAACATAAGGTACTTAATTTATTTTTGAAAGGGAGATTTTTTTCCTGAATATGTTAGGGTATTTTTTATTTGTCTATTTAGTAACATTTTAATGAGGTAATTTTTCCTGACATATTGAAGATTCCCTATATAATGATAAATACATGAACAGAAAAATATGAAGCCAAGTTCTTTATAGATAGTAAGGATATTTTCCCCCTTGTCCCTGGAGATCATCCATAAAGATTTACATAAAAGTAGACATTCCCTAACAAACATATAATAAACTATGTTAAGAGGTGAAGCAAATTGAATTCTTAAAGCTAATTTCAAGTTCTACCAAGACAGGGATTTGGAGAAAAGATATGAGTCAAGAGCAAAATCAAAGATATTTCAAGACTTTGCAGGAGTTCTGTTTGTGCTTATTCCTCCATGAATATACCTGCAAGATAAAGATAAACACACAGGTAAATATATAGAACAAAAACATTAAGGTTTCAATGTTTACCCTTCCTTGTATGATATAATGTTTTTTTAAAAATTTCTAGAATGTTTATTCCACCTGAACAGAGCGGCTTTTAGTTTAGACTGGTAGGTGGAAGCAAGGTATTCCAGAAGCAGGTGCTTTGCTCACTATAAACAAGACAAAGTAGGAATTCCAGCTCAGAAATGGAATAGGAGTCTTACCATACAAGCTGTTGCTTTTTCACTTGAAACTGTCAGAAAGTGGAACTGTTCAAATTAACCTTAATATAAAAAAATATATTGAAAGATCCACGCATAGCTATAGCAGAGGGAGGTAAATGGTATCTGCATGCAACATGCAGGAATAAGAACTAGGAGGTTTGGTATAGGGATAAAAAAGAATGCTGGTTGAGGATCTGCACTTTAGCATTGGAAATCCATCCTGAAGGTAAAAATGTGGACACAGAGATGCTGGTGTGCAGAGTTCTGGGACTAGCTTTCGGCAAAATTGCTGTCTGTATGTCAATCTTGAGTTTGGTTTAAACACTGACAGTCAGAGAAGTGGGGAGGGAACTCAAGAGCTAAAGGCATAATAAATTGCTCCTGGTTTGTGTTAGATAAAATTAAATTGCTTTCAGTAGAAAGGCTTTTTGAAGATTGGTGTTTAGGAAGGTACAAGCTGTAGCCTTTGGAAAGAATATCTGCACAAAGATCTAATGCTTTTGATGTGAGGCAAAGAATTTTTAATGTGCTGAAATTCAATGCATGAAAAAATCAAAGTCAAAAATGGCAGCCTGACGCTCTCCATCCAGTTCTGACTTTGACAGATCTCCCCACTAAGTATCTTTAGCCCAACATGACATGTTTATTGTGATTTCACTGTGTTAACACAAGGCAGGTAAATTTTACTTGCAGTGTTCCAGCAGGGTGCTTAAACACTGCTATTTTCATGAAATTTTAGTTACGCTGTGACTCAATTATATGAACATGAGAGTATAAAGGTGTGAAAATAAGACATTACTTGAAGCTCTCTCTGTGGCAGGTACCTTCCCTATATTCTCAGTACTTCCTGCACTAGTCAGCTGAGCTGATGCATGCAGGAGAGGCTGTTATTCACTTCAGGTGAAAACCAGCAGCATAATCATTATGACTTAGTACTAAAGAAAAACAATAGAAGTTCATGAACTTAGCAAGCATCACTGGAGCACCACGGAGATATGTTAGTTCATATCAACTGTGCAAATCTTTCAGCTTGCTGTGTCTCAGACTCCCATTCCCCTTCCCTCTGCCCTTCAACCACTATGATAACAGTACATCTCACATTTTTAGAAAAAAAAAAATCTGCTTATGGCTTCAATATCTGCCTGGTGTGCAAAATTTTGGGCTGGACAGAACCCTAAGGCATGGCAGTGTTTTGTGCCCTGTCAGAGATTGTCCCTCTGCTTGGTGTGGTGGTCCCCACGGGTTCCACCTGAAAGAGGAAGGCTCTGTGGCTGCTCACGTACCCTGTGGGCAACACACATCCATGGACTATTCCTGGTACCTTTGTCTTCCTGACTGGCCATGGGATTTACTGCTTGGGGTCGCAAATGTCAGACTCTAGCCCAAATGAGAAATATTTTCCTGAATAATGTCGCAAAGGATTGTAAAGCTATTCAGGAGATGAAGAAGTTCCTACAGTTATTTTCTGGTCTTTTACTTTTAAAACACTGCCAGAGGACACATGGAGAATAGAGGATTCTTTCAGCTTAGCTGATAAAGAACTTGCAGGAAAAAATTCAGTTAGAGATAACAGAATTTGATGATGGTTTTGATGCAGTTTTTTAGGATTTTGCTTTTAAAAATGGGGGAGGGAGGAGTAAGGAAGAACATCTTCATGGATCCTATCCATAACTTTTTCATTTTTTAAAACATATTTCTTAATGAAAAAATGTGGTAAGGGAAAGTATTTTACTAATAAAAATGTTAAAAAAAAATCCAAAATTTTCTTCTCTTTCTGACTGTTGGCATTGATCAGTTTCAATTAAGAATAATATTGTTTTTTGAAACCTTTTTATCTCTATTTGCAAAACAGTTTAATGGTGAACACTTTCTACTCAAGAGCATTGGACATAATAACTTAAATATATTTTAATGTAAATTTGAATTTACTAAACACTGATTTTGCTCACATTTAATTTTTAGATGTTTAACTATTTTGATTTTAATTTTGTTAAATTTATTTCCAAAGATTTTCAGAATTCATGTTTGCTCCATTATCCTTCACTTTCAGTACATCTGCTTCCTGCCTTTATTGACTGAGTTTGAAATACAAGTTAACTGAAATGTCAGAATTTCAGAAATTTGGTGAGCCAGAAATTCCAGGTTTTGGTCAGGCCTACTGGTTTTCCTGTGTTTTTCTGAAGTTCTGCTGAAAGTCGAAAACATTTGCAGAAGATGGTGAGCTTTAGTTTGAATTCCACATGGATATCAAGCCTGAATTTATCTCCTCATTTTCTGTCTGAATTCTCTCTCAGAATTTCTTTTCAACTTTATGTAGTGCATTATTAACTGTAAGAAGTCCAGTGCCAAGCACTGCACCTGCACATCTTTTCCTTGACATAATTAAATTAAGCCAAGTGGTAGTGCCTGGGGGGCTGTAGTTAAAGATTGCAACTCTCCATAATGTAGATTCTGAACTTCACACTTTCATTGTTCTTACAAAATATTGCGGGTGCACAGGACAGCATGAAGTCAAAGAAAAAATGTCAGGAGAAACTGAAAAGATCTTTTTTTTTTAAGTTGTGATAGGAGGAAAACCACAGTAAGCTTTAATCAGCCAGGCAAATGCTAAACTAGCCATGCTGTGCTGGTGCTCATGTTATCCAAACTCCATGTTTCAGCTCAGCTGCAGAGACTTAGTGACAAACTTCCATCTTTTTTTTTTTTTTTTCCTCCTCTTCTTCTTGTTCTTTTAAAACACAGAAGAAATTAGGCTTTTACCTGTTGTACGACTTGAGTGTGGACTAAGATGTGGAAATTACTTCTCAGAATAAACAGAGGAAACAGGGTGAGCTAAAGAAACATGTGAGGAGGAATCACAAATATGTCCCAATGGATGACTGTTGAGATCCAGCTGTTGTATAAATATTAGCATTTATCTGAATGATAAAATACTAAAGTGGATCGTGTATGTTTGTGCAGTTGTCCAAAAAATCATTGCTGTGTATCAGAAGCTTTCAGGGGGTTGGGTTTTTGTGTGAAAAATACAAAAATACATATTTTGTATATGGAGCTGAGTAGAAAACAAAGTCTGAAATCTAAAGATACCACATAGATAAACATTTGCATTAATCAGTCATTTCTGAAGAGGAAAAAAAAAAGATCGCCCTTATTTCAGTTATGAAATCACCCAAACATGCTCAGTCACTCTTTTTGGAAAAGGCCTGGAAGACATTTTAGGTTTTTGTGTGACTCCATTGACATCAAGATGAATGGTATTTCTGCTACTATGGAGATACACAGTCATGATCAAAGGATTGTCAAAATTATTCCTGGAGAAGTAAATAGCCAATGACTGCAATACAAATATCTGTTCAAAGTCCAGAAAAAGACATACTTTTTTGAATTATAGTATATGAAAGGGAAGCTTCAGAGGACACTTAATTATTTTCTGCTGCCAAAATGGTCTTACAGCTAATTTTCTTGTTTTAATGGTATGCTTAATATTGACTTTCCAAATATGGTGGCAAGTAATCACATTCCTCTAGTCTCTCTGTGTTTAATTACACCTCAGTTCCATACCTAAACCAAGGCTCCATTATGATCTTTCAAACTAATTTCCTTGCAGTTACTCAGGAAAAACCAACATGTCATTCTTTCAAATCTCTCCTTTCTGAGTGTTTTCTGCATTGTGTAATTGACATGAGAGTCCTGCTCTTCCTCCAACATTACCTGATTCACACAGAGATTGGATTCAGCTGACAGTAGACTGAGTTAAATCTGATTCTGCCATCACCTTACTTTCTCAGCTTCATATCCTTTATGCAAATTGTTGCCTTTAAACACTAATATATTGATTTTAAAACATTCATATCAACAAAAGGAATGAATGTAAGTAATTTATCAACTCACAGGTCTTCCCAACTGTTTAAATTTTTTAAAATAACTTTGTGGTTTCATCCACGTTTAATCAGTTCTACCAGTTTCACACTATTATTTATGTTCTGTCTGTCTGTCTGCCTGTCTGTCTGTCTGCCTATGTGTCTCAGGGTAGAAAAAGAGAAAAGTAGAAATCCTCTCAGTTTGTATTATGTAACTGTCTTCTTCTGGCAGCTGGCTCCAATGTGCACCGCTGTGAAGGTTGCCATGGAGACTCCAGTTTAGGAGCAACTGTATTTGAGGAGAATTTCCAGCCCAGCAGTATGTGAGAAAACAAATACAAAAATTAAAGTGGTGCATGCCCTTCAGATGGGAGTCAGGCAGGTCTGCTAGACCAGGCTGAAATTGGGACTGGAGCAGGAAGGATGTTGCTTGCACAAACAATTAATTAACACATTATAGTCTTTGTTATTCTTCTCTATCATTTTGCTTTCCTTCACAGCTGTTTTATGAAACAGAATTCATGTTAAATGATAGCTTTTTCTGACCAAATAACTGTAGTAGCATCCAATGTGCACCCTTTCTACCTTCCCCTTGAAAGTGAGCCAAGTATGTGCTCTGCTCTTAGGATTCTAATCCACTAAAGCACTGGTTTGTACTTCTGACTTTTTAAGTATTTGTCTCCTGATGATGTCCAAAAATGTTTTCCTGTTTCTAGTTCTGTGCTTGAAACAATTGTTTCATGTTGTTTCCAGCCTTTCTCTCGCAGAAGACTTACACAAAAAATTATTGAGTACAAGGGTCCAAGAAAAAAGGCAGTCGGAAAAAACCTGCTAGCATATTAACACAGGAAGCTGGCATTTATAATTCTAATTTTTTTTTTTTTTTTTTACTAGATTAGGGGTAAACCAGTGCCCTAAGGGTAAATGACATACCAGAAATCCTAATATCCTAATAACATTTGGCTCAGCATTTCACAAGAGTAAGTTTATAGGCAAGACTTGTTTGACAATATTTTTTGTGGGATTTTTTTAATATTGATTTGAAGACGTTTATCTGTACATTTTCCATGTTTTAGTTTTTATTATTTTGCAACTTAATATCCTGTGAGTTTTGTTCCACTTGGTAAATGATTGACAGAGGTTTGGATTAACAACTGCTGTTTTCTCAAACATTGTTATGAAAAATAAAACAAGACTAGAATTCAGTTAAAAAAAAATAAGTAACAGAAAAGTTTTTTTTTTCCACTGACATTATTTTGCTGGTGTTGTCCTTAGTCCCAATTTTTTATGTAGCTCTAACTTCTCTTTGACAAAGTTCTTTTTAAGAGAGAATGATGACTTATTTTGCTACAGAAAATAATGGTGATGCTGCTTTATTACCTATTTGAAAGAAATATGAACAGGTTGTAGGTGTTACACATGCTGCTACATGTTGTAGGTCAAATTGCTGGTAAATCAGTTCGGTATTCAGGGAACAAATGTTTTTAAATCTCTATTGAGAATATAGTCAGTACCAAAGACCACTCCACAGAGGGAGCCAAGAAGTTAAAGCTTCCTAAGAACAGGATCTGTTGAGCCTACCACCACATGACTGAGAAACCTGGGTAACTAAGGGCTCCTTGAGTGGTGTGGTTACATCTATCACACTTCCAGCAGCAGGGAGGAGGAGTAGGGAGCGAGTGATCGTCAATGACCTGGTCCTACAGAGGGATCATAATTCCATACTCCCTTCATCTCAGATCTTGAAACTCACAAACTATATCTCCATATATATTATTGAGGCTTCTCAGTGTTGAAATTGTGTCTGAAAGAGCCTCCCCTCTCCCTCTCTTTGTGGCTTTCTCCCTCTGTCTCCTATTAAGATTCTGTGCAGTTCTGTGCCATAAAGCCTTGTGGTCTTCCCACAACACTGCCACGAAGTAACAGTGGCCACTAGAGCAATGCCAGTTGGTGAGAGCACACAGGCAACACAAAGCCAAACAGGTCCATATAAAGCGCTGCTGTGTAACTGAGGGTGAGGGGACAGTTTTATTTCTCTCATAAGAACAAAATAAGAACTCCCATAAGTACTTGTTCTCTTACAATAAGTAAATATGTTAGCAAGCTACATAAACAAGATTCATCTTCCATCAGTCCACTACTCTCAGCAAGCAGTCTTTTATTCCAGCAGAATTGTTTATGTGTTGTTACACTTTCTCTAGGTAAATGGTAAGTGGGTCTGCTTTGGCAGGAATGAAAGGGGCAAGGTAGTATTCTGTGCACAGTCAGGCATAATGTAGAAAGGTCAAGTATAGAGGAAACTAAGGAAGCACTCCTACACCATTTGGAACTGAATTTCCTTAATTGTCCTTATCAGTAATGCTGTAAAAAATTTTCTTCCATTGCCTAAAAATGTAGCTTCAAAGTCTAAGACTTGAAAAATATGAAGATGTAACTCAGCAGGTCATTGACTACTAACTGTGGGTAAATTCTAGAGATTTATTGACAAGCACTGTATATGACCCTATTGCACATCATTTACTATGAAAGACATTTATAGGCACAATAAGGCTAGTCCAGAAATTTGAGGATATGGTAGTTGACAATATAGTGGTATGTAATTTATATTTTCCTAACTGAACCATTGTGTGACTCCCTGAAGTCTGTCTCACCTGAATAGAACTAAGAATATCTAAGTTTGCATTACAGAGAAGTCTCGCAATCAGTTGGGTTTTTTTTAATAATTTTTTTGCACTTTTTCAATGGCTTACAAATGCACTGTCTAAGTACTGAATATGTATTGGTGATAGCACCCATTCAAAACTTCACGTAGCATTCTGTATTTCTTATTTCCTCTGTTCTAGCAGTTGGGGTATTGTAGAATTTTGTTCTCTTTATAAAGATGTCTTTCTTCTCTTTTTCTGTAGTTGTAGAAAAGACTACTAAGTCTTGAAGTTAGAGAAACTTAACATCAGTTATTTGCACCCTGTCACTGGACTGTTAACAGACTGCAGTAGACTTTGCTTCATGAGAAGAAAATCTTTCCTGCTGTCTTGACAGAATTGGCTTCTTGCAGCTGTGCCACGAAACCATGGTAGAAAAGAAACAAATGAGGGAAAGCATATGCCAAACCTCATGGCTTCTTGACATTCCTCCTCCAACAGTGTAATATCAAGCCAATTTTTAGCTTCTGTAACTTTTGCTGGCCTTAACCTTGCATAAAATCTAAGTGAATTAAAAATTCTTTTTATAAAACTGCATGTATATTTCCCACACTATATTTGTTTTTGAGAGAAAACAGATTAAACTGTTGAGATAATGACCAGAGAAGAGTTTATAGTAAAAACATAAGGTCATATATGCTTCATAACACAGGAAAGCTCAAATTCCTTTTGAGATGTTCTAGGAATATCTGAGGCTTGCAAATCATTTTAATGAAAGTACACAACTCTTGAATGAAATCATTACATATATTTAAAACCACAGTAAGCAACTGTATTTGCAGACCTACCTCCTAGCCACTCATCTATTAGTTCAGTCTGCCCCACTAAGCATTAATATTTAATTTACTGCTTTTTCCAAGGATAGCTTCAAAAGTCTTCCACCAATAACTTAAAGAATCCAAATGACCCTTGTCTTCAAAAGAAGTGGGAAAGCACACAAGAGACAGCAGAGAACTATATAACCTAAGACAAACCCCAGAGTTTTTGAATATGAGTAAAGCTTTTTTTTTTCCTGTCAGTGATACTCAGAAATTGAATTAATACTTTCATAATGACATGAACAAACAGACATGTAGAAAAATGATTCAGAACAACTGACTTTAAAATAGATTACATAAAGGAACATGTAAATGAATAGATACATTAGACAATATCAATATTTTCTTAATCAAGTGCAGAGAACTTACATGATAGTAATAATTCATACTTGTTTATAGGTAATCAGAGGAAACCTGTGTGACACACATCAATTTGATTGCAAAAACATGTATAATGCTTTTAGAAATATTAATTCTAATCATACACAGTTAAATGTTACAAATTGAATTAGAGATGGCACAAGAACTCTTCAAAAACTGTTACAAATTTAAGTATAGAGTATATATACAACATGGCATTTGGATGACTTGCTGTTCTCATTAATGGACATAATCAATATAATATTTTTAGAATGCACCACCATGTTTGTCTATAAACACTGTCTTTCTTTTTTATGTCTATTGCAGGGTCAGGATCTATCAAACCCCTGCAGTTCCTGATTGATTGATGCAGTTTTTTTTTTAAAAAAATAAGATTTCTACTCCTTATATTTTTAATATCCAAATCAAGAAGGTTATGGAGGTTTGGGAAAGCAAACACACATTGATGTGGGACAGCAACAGTATATGCAGATTAAGATTAGATTGTATTGCAATTGTCATGAGTAAAGGTTGCTATTGCTGTGGGGTTTTTTTCTGTTCTTTCTTTTTAGTCCATTAAGTCTTTTTCAATCCACAATTCTTTAAAAGTATACAACAATTTCTACATACATTTCTTGCTCAAGTCAACAGTCAGGAGAACAATTTGTGTAGAAACAACTTGTTTTGCCAGTTTTTTTCATGAATACCAAAGAAATTCTATAATAATTAAGAAGAAACAGAAGAAGAAATTGCAGAAAGTAGTTTGGAATAAATGTGTTTGACAGGAACTTTGTGAAAGAAAGAAAAAAGAGATCAGTAACAGCAAAGTAAGTACAGGGAAGGTGAAGTGTTGAGAGGAAGCAGAAAAAAGAGTATAAACAAGGACAAAATGGTTTGGGAACACTGAAAGGGAAACAAAGGCTTCAGGAGCAGGATCCATGAAGTCAAACATATTGCACATCTAATCAATCCTACAATTGACATATCCTCTTTTTTAGATGGATGTGATAAAATGTACAATAATGATGAAAAGGAAAATTAATTCAGTGAATAGTTCAATGTGTTAAAAGAAGCTAGAATTTACATTTTCATCTGGTGAAAATGAGGAATCATTCACCTTTCAATCAGCTTGTGTGATTCATCAAAACCAAATTTTTTCTGGAATACATGATTGTATTTGAAGTTCTTACATGCTGTCTTTGCTTTACATGTTAAATTGATATTTTTGAAAATTAAAATGAAATATTTTTCTTCAATAACTCTTAAAATTTTGTTTGGAACTGGGAAGGGCAGAAAGAAGGGAAGAGAGGAATGGAGCAACAGAGCAAGGTGAGAGAAGTGCTCACTACAATTCCTAATAGATGGAAAATTCTCTTCCCATTGCCAGCATCTAAGATGGGCTAACAGAGTTGATTATAAATTATTATGGTAGCAATGCCAGGTGAAATAACAAAAAAGCTAGTAAAGAAGTATATTAAAAAAGGACATTAAAGGACAGAAACACTTATATCAACTTCATTCTGCTTAGTACATTTAGCTTATTGCTCCAGGATATATTAATAAAAAAAATCACAATACAAAACCAAATTCAGGAAAATGGACTAATAATTTGTCAACTGACTTCTCAAAAGTGTGGAATCATATTTGAACTGAACTAGTAGGGACTAGTGGTGACAGAAGAATAAAAATTGAGCAATGCCAACTTAAAAACAGATATGAAAAAGATGCATCTCTGAATTCGACATTTTTAAAGGGACACTAAAATACAGAGGCCACTTCCTGTCTATATGTACTTCATAAAACTGGAATTGAAAATAATGAAATGAAAAAAAGAAATGGTGCATGAAAAAAACATAACATTTTAAGGGCTAAAGAAAATTTATGACTTCTGCCTATTTAGAGTACTAAAATTAAGACCTTGAGTTGATTTCATTATGCCATATACTTTGCTAGATGAGACTAATTCTTCAGTGTTTAAAGACAGCACCAAAGATGGTTGGGTGTTTAATGAAACATGCAGAAAAAGAAATAGCATTACTTTCCTTATGACTGAATATGAATAATCATCAGAACAAGTGAGATGGATTTTGTGTCTGACTGTCTCCAGCTCAGATTTTAGTCCTTCTAAAAACATTAGTTAATGCTCTCAGTGAAGGAAAACTCTTAAATTTGATGTTCTGTATTATGCAATACATTAGACTAGGTGTTCTGATAAACATTTTTGTTCTTAGAATATGAGTTTGAGAGCTTAATAAATAAAGGAAAATACTGAAATAATATCATTAATCAAAGCAGCATCACAGACAACATGAGACTACATAAGGCCTACATCAAGTCTGATGACTTGCAGTTAAGATGTATATATTAGCAACCATTCCATTCCTGGGAAAGTCAGCAGTTTAATGGCAGCTCTTTTGTCTTCATTGAAGTGTGGAACTGAAACACACCCTCAGCTTCAGTGTTTCAGCACATGCCAAATTGCTATCCCATACCCACGCCGGTATGTGATCACAGTCAGTGATGTCATGCCCTGAGCAGCCTCAATTCCCTGTGGCTCCCACCTTAGACAGGAACAGGAAGAAAGCTGCATCATCAGCAATTTGGATAATCAAGTATCAAGGTGGCTACAAAGTGGGAGCTACAAAGCATGCCAGAACACAAATCTAGTTGGGAGATCCTGCTTCCAAATCAGTTTACTTACCACAGTGCCACCATAGCTTTGCTATCAAACTCCAGTATACTTGTCACTTTTACTGTAACTTAAATGGTCATCTGCTCTTGGTGTTAGACTTCACATGAAAATTATGGAAGTGGATGTATCTCAGTACTTGAGGGTACATTGAAATCTGCTGCTGTACTCCACGAACCCCCTAGAAATACATCACTGAGAATCTGCATTGCAGAACACCTGGTATACATTCTGCACAGTATATATTTTAACACTTTTAATTTGAAAAGATTATTTTCAGTGCTACTTTACATATTTCTCTTCTGATCATAAACTTTCATCAGCATTTAGTAACAGGATGTCAAGGCAATATGGCATATGCTTTCTAATTGGTATCACAAAGTCTTGCATTGAAGTGGAATCTACTTTAGAGACATCTGCCTACTTAGTGTGTTATAAACAGAATATATCCTCTTTCATGCTGCTTGAAGGATTATATAAGTACTTTTCACTGATATATTTGAAGGGTTTAAAATCAATACTTTAGCTGGATGTTTTAAGAATACCAACAGAGGAGTAACCTCCCCTACTTAAACCAGGCATTATTATTAAATCTAATTTATCGTTCTACAGTTTACATTCATGATTGATATGCACAAAAGGTTGAAAACGTTATTCAGTTTATCAGCTTCTAAGTCTAGACTGTTGTTTTTCCTACTGTAATAATATAAGACCATAACCATTAAAGTCAATTATTTAAATCAGGTTTACTTCTAAACATGTAACACGTTTCTCACCCAGGCTAACCCAAGATACCAAACCACAACTAAAATCAGGAGTTAAACCAAAAAGTGACATTCCACATGCAGCAGCTTAAATTCACTGCCAAGCTATGTCAATACTGTCATAAATTGCTTGAGTCAAGGAGTGCACTGAAGTAAGCAGTGATCCCTGATCCACTCTCCGTTCATCTTTACTGGCAGCAATATGTCAGCCTGCACAGGCCACATGACATAAGATACTTTAGGAAGGACTCTGCCTGCCTGGTAGTGACCAGATGACATACCCACAAGACAAACATGGGGGGTTTATACTGGTGGGGGAGACTTGTCTAGGACAGTAAAGTCACTTGCTCCCATCTACTTCATGACCTGGTGGTGCTATCAGCTCAGATGTTCTACAGCATGAACCAAATCTGGATGTAATTACAGCCTAGCATTGAAATACTCTGATCATGAGTCTCCAAGCTCAAGATTAGTCACAAGTTTCAGATACCACATAGACTACCTTTATATCTTGCACATAGACTTGGGAAGCTTGCTCATGTCTAGCATTTAAAAGAGGGGTTGATTTCCAGACATGTCAATCACTTAGTGATTTCAGTGATGTTCACTGAGTAGCTAGGACTCAGAATTTTTAAAAATAAAGGCATTAGAATTCAAGTGGCTAAATATGAATTTAATAGCTTAACTACAGACAGAAAATGTTTGACTGTTCCTTCTTTCTTTCTCTATAATATTAAGGAAAGTAATTTTTTCTCATTATTATAATGATTCCAGCAATATACCATTAAGACTTAGTCATGCAATTTGTACTCTTATTGCCTATTGCCAAGTTATGCTTACATTTCACAGTGCAGTACCATACAGAAACAAGTAGGTAACCATGTTGAGACTGGAAATATTAGGTCCTTTATTGTTCAAAATTTTATTGTGAATTTTATATTCTTCATCATGTTTCAAGATCATTCAAGGGATGTAAAGTTTTCTCTGAACATTTTGAACCTTCAATAACTTCCCTTTTTTTGTAATCACCTCATTTCTATTTCACTTTTTAAACCTTTGACTAATGCTGTGAGTTCTACAGTAGTGCCTTTTTAGGCAACATTGCAAGCAACTACAATTAGCACTGGCTAAGGGCCTGTCTGGAAAGATAGACCTTTGTGTCACAAACTGGAATTTTTCACATCAAGAGAATTCAATTTGCACTTCCCTTGTTTCCAACATATAGAATACTAAATGAAAATTTAAAAAAACAAATTGGTGGCAAGCTGGTGGTAAAGAAACAATGACATTTGAAAAACAAAAATGCCCATTCAAATTTTATTCAAGAAGTCATCACTGCTAGGGAAAACCTTGCTGTCAAGATAATTTTAGAACCAGCCCTTAATATTTCCTGTTCCTGCGTAAGAGTATGAACACTGAACACTTAGAGCTTACTCTGCTTTCAAACAATCCAAGGCAAACTATGAAGCACATTGTTGTTTCCTAAATATAAGTCTGTAGGAGACAGAAGAACTATTTTAAATCTTGTTTGAAATTATCGACTCCTCTGACACAGAATTTTGAAGAAGAGTCTTAAAGAGTGATTGTACTTTTTCTCTCAGAAAGCCAGATTTCACTCAAGAGGAAAGAGAAAGCATAGAAAGCTTAATATATCTTCTACAGAAACACAGTATACTTGCTAGGATGACTACACAGTTGAACAGAGATTAAGAAATTAAGAATTCTTTTTTTGAGATCTGTCACATTTGAATGGTAGGACAAAAAGTCTCTAGCTAGACCAGCAGTTTAGAAAGGAACACCTTCCACTACGAACTTGGGAAAGACCAATATGCTTTTGTGTGATGATATGGAAATAACACTGCAAACTGTTGTCTTTTAAATCTACAGAAAGGTGGGGAGCAGGAAAAGAGGAGTGAATTCAGATATTGTCTTTAAAACTGCGTACTCTCTTATGTCTGCCTTTTAAAGGCAGAAAAGCTAAAGGAATTTGAGAGATTAACAGAGGTGTACCAAAGATTCTTGCCTAGTCTTCGGCATATAGTCTTTCTATCTTTCTTAATCCACAAAAGCAAGTGATTATAGATTTTCATTCCAGACACATGTAACAGACTGACCTGTATAAATCTCTCATCTTAGTCTGAGTATTTAAAAACGGATATGATTGGAAAGGTCTACTGTGTCAATGGGAATTAAAGTTTAATGCTGTAAGGGAATGCATTTTATACAGCTCATTATGAATTTGAATATTTAAAAAAATTAAAATGTTTTAAAATACTTTCTACCCATAATGATTATGAATATTAAGTATGAATAAAAAAAGTTCACGCATAATACTTGCTCTTTATTAGCCTCACTCCCTGAACATTTCAGTTTCAGAATTAAATTATTGTGCTTTTTTTTTTTTCTGAAGCTGATATCTTAGCACAAAGTCACTCTAATATATGCATTACTTAAATAAATACCTGTGGAATTCTATTTATTTATTTTCATAAATGTCATTCAGACTTTGTGAACAAATAAAACATAGTTGTACATTGCAGATTTTCAAATCAGAGAGTCTGAAAGTGAATCAGATGATAACTGTACATGTGTTTTTAAAGAACATTTTAGCAAATAGTAAGAAAAACAGTGTCATTAAACTGTGTCAGCACTTTTCTCTCTGAGATACCTGCACAGTCAAAATCTAATTTTTTTTTTTTTCCTTAAATGTGAAAGAAAGTACAGGGGGACTTTGTCTGGCCTAATACTCAGATCACTTTCAAGAGCATAATAGACTTAATGTGTTCTGCCAGCTATGACTCACACCCTAGATTTTAACAACAGTGACCCAGGAATTCTGCTGAAGAATACCTCTATTTTAGAACAGCTTGGTTCTCTGGAATATTCTTCCTATAGGTGCTCTTTGTCAATAGACCTATAGTAGGTCAGGCTTCTTCTGGAAAGATACTGGCTGCACAAAACAGCATGCAACTCAAAACTGGTCTAATACTGCACAAAAAAATGAAACCTAAAACAGAACAAGGGGGAAAACAGAAGATGATGGCTTCAGCTTGCCTATTTCCTAGCTTGTTCATAAATGCTGAGATTCCTCTTATAAATCAGATAACTGGATTAGATGGATCTTAAAAAATAAATTATTATAATGTGAAATCAAAGTCTAACAAACTGGTAAACAAGGTGGTCAGAGTTGAAGAGGTGTCCCAGAGGGAAGTGAAGAGGTATCTGTGACATAGAGTTGAAGTTGATGTAATCAGTGGAGATGACTGAGGAAAAGAAAACTTGAAAAAGGAGGTAGCTAAGGGTTACAGGCAGAAATGGTGGATGCAGAGCTTAGAGATCAAAGAATGTTTTGAAACAGCTGCTCAGAATTGTGCCAGCAGTGAAGGAGCAAAAAGAGAGCCCTGGCAGGGCCTGCGTTCATGGGAGATCAGTCTGAGGAGTTGAACAAGCTCCAAAGGATGTGTAGGCTCATGCCCTCCAGGGAGAACAGTTGTTTTGTTTTCCAGAGACACAGCAGACATGGACTTAGTATCTTCGGTGATTTGATCAGAATCCTGACATGGGGAATAAAGAGAAGTATGATTAATTCATTTTTGCTTTGAAAAACTGTTAATTTATGTCACACTCATCAAAACCAAAATTTTCCATGACTGGTGAAAGTTCCCAGTGATATGACAATAGAAACCAGTAACATTGATGAAAAATTGCAGTACATTTCAGAATTGAAATGTGACAAATTCAGTTACTGCAAAGAGGAAGATTAATCAAAGAAAGGCATAAAATAGAATCAGAAAGAGTGATCAGGTAGCTTATCAAGGCTTGATTCCAGCATTCTAATATTAAAAAAAAAAAAGAGGGGGGAAATGAGCTGAATAGTGGAGTGTGATTAAATTCCAGTCTTCATTTTCTCTTTGTTTTTCTTTAATCTCTGTTTAGGAGAATGTGTTGCAACTTGCTTACTTGCAACCTGTACAAGATGCATATGATTTAATATACACTGTACATGGGCCTGATTCTGAATTTGTAAATCAAGAATTTTTTATTTGCTTTACTCTGTGAAATGTGGTAAAGTTTGTGTATGTTTGTTGAAATGCTAATTAAGGAATTTATATCCCACTTGATAGCACATTAGTGCTAAACATTTGATTGGCTTTTGTAAAATTCTTTGATCCTTTTCTAACAAAAAATAAAACGTAGCTGTAAATTATAATTATTCACATGTCAAGGCATACAAAATCAACTTTTCAGAACTATGATCTTTGGATATGCTCAGCTAATAAGTGTGATATCTATTTCATTCTATCTACAGCCTTTGGAAATTAAATGGTTTATTATATAGTGTGTTTCTACAATAGCTTGTCCCTACTGTCCTATAGCTATCTTCCCTCACCCTGTTCTCTCTGAGAAATGTGAATTTACAGCAGTAGGTTTATTTCTATTCCCCAGCCCAGTGCTTCAGTTTCTCATTTTTTCCCTCATTTGCCTGTATTTCAGTTATGATATGTAATCTTTGGCTCAAAGAAACAAATAAATGGTCCTGGACTCTCTAAAATCCATCTCTGTGCTGACTGTTGGTCCCCAGATAGAGTGGAAAACTGATACTTTCAGGTTTCTTTTTGAGCCTCAGCCACTTGAGTATACTGAGTGTTTGGGAGAGGTGAAATCACTTTGCTTTGTCCAGGAAACTAAACATATGTTCTCTAAAAAGCAAGGTCTCCCTCAGGTAAATAGAATTTTCAATTATGTTAAAAAACCTAAGTGGAACTTCTTGTTTTTCTTGGGTTTTGCTTTTAAGAGAAGCAAAATATTAGAATATTTTACTTAACAAGAATTGAATAGTTTGCCCTGAAAGTCATATGGGGATGTCAGTATCATCTCAATGGATCTGGGACAGTCAACTCAGCAGTTCCCAGAAGATACGCTGGAAAACTGTGATGCTGAGCATATGTAGCCTCTGAGTTACCTACTCTCTTGGTATGATTTCTGACGTGGTGGCAGTTTGGAACCTGAAAGACTCAAATTTCTCATAATTTTGGGACCTACATCTTAAAACCCAGGACATCCAGTGTGCTTCACCGATACCTTCTCCATGAAGACATATAAGCCTTCAGAAAGTGTTTCTGAAAGGCAAATAAATTGTGATCTGCTGGCAGCAACCACCAGCCAGTAAAGAACTCAGGAATGAGAGAGCAAAAGCAGCTCCTGCACAGCCTGTCTCTTCATATTCCAGTCATTGAAAGTCCATAACCCACTTTAACCTGATCTAACTTCACTTAAACTGCTGGGAAGATTGCATGGAGTCAAACAACCTGAAAATTAAAACTTGATAGCCTATGAATTTACCACAACACAAAAAAAACCCATTTATTTTACCTGCCTGTTTTATCATCTTCTGTAACTTGCTACAGCTTTATTGATTTCCAAGGTTGCCCTACACTGATTTTTCATGATGATGAACCTCAAGAAGTCTAAACTCAATGCAATTTATGGGCCATTTTTTTTACCTCATAGGTGTAATGATAGAGTGAATCATGACCAGCTACTTTTCACAAAACAAAACTTCATGGGATTTTACTTTTTGTTTTATTGGTTTGGTTTTTTTGTTTGTTTTTTTAGGAAACTCAAGTCAGTTAACTCAGTTATTTTCCCTATATACAAGAAAAATATGCAATTCCACATGATATCATCAGAGCAGAAACTTAACTTATTAGTTCTACTGATATTTCCTTATGCCATATGTCTCTAATGCTTTTAATATTACTTTCAACCTTTATTTTTCCTCTCTTTTCTCCTTTCAAGACTGAATTGCATGAAATTTTATTCTGTTTATCTGGTTTTTAAAATCCATCTCCTGAATGAGTTGGTGGTATCTTTAACAAGCATATTGTTATAATAATTCTAATAATTTCAAAAAAGGTTTTCAAGCTTCATGATAATTTTCTTTTTTTTTTTTTCTTATGGAAAGGACATGAGAAAAAATTTCCATTCTTTCCAAATACAGCACACCTACAGTGTTAGCATTTATCTTTGCTTTGTTTTTCGACAGAGGAGAATTAAAAGGCTGATAATTCCCATGCCAATATAACCAACAGAATGGAGGGCAAACTCTTTTCATCTTACTTTTCTTGTATACCCACTTCATCTGAAAGAATATTTTCTTCAGGATCTCTGTATCAGATCCTTTCAAAGGTAGACTGCAGATATATTAGGTTCAGTAAATTTAAAGTAATTTAACTTCTGACAAAATTCACCTGCAATAGAATTTTGTTGCAATTTTGTTCCATTCCCCTCTTATCACCGCATCCTTCATTAAGCTTCCTTTCAGAATCTGTTCTAAAATCTTGTGTAATAGTACAGTAAACTAATGGGGGCTTCCACTTCCCCCCCGCCCCAGTTCTACAGGCAGCAAATGTTGCTTGCTATGGAACTTTCAACATCATATGCCATTACTAGTAAAACCTAATATTTCACTGAACTATGTTTTTTTAAAATTTGCAAGTATTTGTGGACAAATGGCAATAAAAAAATCCCGTTTGTTTTATTTCTTGTCATTCCAATGATATATCTTATTATAACCAAGAAATGTGGGTTGGAAGTATCATACAAAGGTTATCTAGTCAGTATCCTTTCCCCAGTGCAGCATCAGGGTATGTATAGAAAGGAAAACAGCATACCATTTTGTTTTATGTTCAGTTTATGATATAAGCATCATTCCCGACGGGTTCTTGCCTAAGCCTTTCAATGATGTAGACTCTATGCCCCTGTCAGGCAATCTATTTTGATGCATCACCATATGTAATATTGGACATTTTTCTTAATATTTTCTTAATCTTTTTCCCCATTGCTACTTGTTTAGTTTGAATCTTCTGCCTGTTCTATCATCTTTCATCTGCTCTTACAGCTGAACAATTCTCATACTCTCTACTCATGCATCATCTCTTTCAAAATAGTCTTATGGTCTGTCCTATGGTTTCATCATTGAGTTCGCACCTTTTTAGCTGTGCAGTATTAGAACCTGGACAAAATATTCCCTGACGTTTTATCAAAGATAAATAGAATAAGGTATTTCCAGCACATATTTTATTGGTTATTCTACCAGTAAGAGGGAAGAGATAGGAGCATGTCCTTCACTGGAAATAAGATAACATTTTGTATTTACGACTGGGCTGGCATCAGCAACATTCAGGTTTTGTTCTTAGGACTTATGATTTGTCTAGTTCCGTAGTCTCTGTTTACAAGGTGGATTACTCCAGTTTAAATGTACAATTTTCCACTTGTCTTATTCTAGACTTTCAGTTTCTTTTAATTTTTAAATTATTTTGCATTCTTGTCCAGAAATTCAGTAGGTATAATGAAAGTACTCTGTTCTGTCACTTCGTTTATTGATGAAAATATTAGGGTAATTAAATCAAATGTGAACTCTTATTGCACCTATTCTTTGCACTTCCATTTTCACTATATTTTCCATCTAATTATGTATTTAAAATTAGTTTTTCTGTACTGGCCTATTACTGCTCAAAGCTTTCCCATTGCTTATGGCAATGTCATATGGGAGTGTGATGGACAAAATCCTTACTAAAGTCAAGTTCATTTTCCTTCTTGCACAACTCTTACCTTTTTAAAGAAAAGAATGAAGTCAGTTCAACACAGACTGTTCTTGACAAGTCCATGTTATCTGTTAAGCATCCATGTCAGTATTTTTATAGGTGTCTATGTATTTTCTAGTCCACTTTCTAGGGATTGAGCTGAACAACCAATCTATAATTACCTTTGCCTTTTTATTTTCCTTTTGGAAAATAGGCATTAGATGAAGAATGAACATAATGAAGAAGTTGTTTTTGTAAATCATTACCCCTCTTTCAGGGTAAACTGAACTCAAAATGCAGTGCAATAGAACGAGTGGGAAATTCTACATGTAAATAAACTACATAAATAAAGAACAGAAAAGTAAACAGTTTTCTGCAGAACAGAATCTGAGCACTGAAAGACTAACATTAGGAGATCTGAGGATCCTTCATAATTTTCTTATAGCATTTAGAGTCAATGAATTCAGACCCCAACAGTCTAAAACATATTTTTGTCTACATATACTTTTTTTCTGGTCACACACTATTCATTCAGTGAGCCAACGTCTTCGGTCTTGTTAGCCACATGATTGTGCTTTGCATGTACTTGTAAACTCTTGAAAAATTACATTGAACATTTGATTTTCTTGATATCATCTACCCATATCTTTCCCCTCGATTGACAGTGCAACAATGGTTTTCCTGGACTCTCCAACATTGTAGGATAGTTGAATACCTTCTTTGGCCATAGTCCATCTGGTTTTGTCCTTGTATGCTTAGCCTTCCATTTTATTTCTCCTTTAAAATACTTCCTGTGTCATTTGTTCTTGAACTTGAGGTCAGTATCCATTTCATGGTCAAATTGTTGTTCTAGTACCATTCTAACCTTTTCTCACATGCGAGACATCTTGTAATTGTGTCCTTGCTACTTATTCTTCAAAGAAATGCCGAATCTTCTTAAACCCCTTTTCCCTGAGACTTGCCTCACAAATTTCTTTATCAATAATCTAGTGGTCCAATTTCCCTCCTTCAATTTTAATTCAAAAAGATTTTCTAGATCTTCTGCATATTCAAAAGTCTGGGAATGTCATCTCTTTTTCCCCCACACATATTTTTCCTTTAAATAAGGCTCTTATTTAAATCTTATCGAATTGTATCTTCTTTATCAAAAAGATTGCAGTCATGTTGGAGACAGTTTTTCCTCAGTATTTTTCTAGAAAATAGTTATATAGGTAAAATCCTCTACAACCTCCAACTACTGTGCTATGTATCATTAATGAACTGCTTGGTTTTCTCTTCTTCTATATCAGAGTACCATTCATTACTCTTTGACTTTTCTTTGCCACTTTTCTTTTGCTTTGTCTTTAGTTACCCAATTTTTGTATCATGCTCCACTGAATCTGAAAAAAAATTTGTTTAAAAAGTAAGATCACATTTCTACTTTAAAGTCTAAGGCTATCTCTGTGAGAAGTGAAATTTAAAACTAATTTCAAAACTATTTCTCTCACAAGTTAAAAATATTTGTACTTTACTCCTTTTTTTTCTATAACTTTTTAAAAAAAGAGGTTTTTTTCACTTGTTTATCTCCATGATACGTCACTGTTTTACAATAGTTATCACAGCCATTTGAGTTTATTTTGGCCCTCTTTTAAATAATGTTCATGCATACATGTTGTTAAAGACATCCATATAACTGCATTGGTACCACTGCTTGTGATTTAGTTAACTAACTTCATTTTAGAAACTACTATTAATAAGAAGTATTCATCTTGTGTTTAGAATACCTAGAGCCTGAAGGAAGAGATCCTTGAATACTAAAAATCTCTCATGAATCTCTCTTCCCACTAGGGCACATTCCATAGGATTGTTCCAAGAAAGTCCCAGAAGAGGTTAAAGTTAACTGTCCTGAAATGCAAGGCTGTGATCCTAATCATTACCCTGCTTCCACCTCATAGGATACTAAACTCCACAATGTTGTGGTCACTGTAGCCATGGCTGCCCTAAACCTTCACATCTCCAACTAGACCTTCCTTGTTGGTTAGTTAGTATAATGTACAACAGCACAACTTTCTCACTACTTGTATAAAAAAGGTGTTGTTAATGCTTTTGAAGAACCTCCTGGATGGTTTGTTCCTACAGACCACCTCTTGTAGACTGTCCTGAAGCTCTTAAATCACTGTGGATGAAGCGTTCTGTTTTCCAGAAACAAAGACTTGTCACTAGAAGAGAGAGGAATAAAATGGCAACATTCAATAGCAGCAGGTAACATCCAGAAGGTGTGAGAGCACTGGTGTATCTGCTTGACTCTGTATATATAATTAAACCTGTATTCAGATTTTAGATATTGAGAGCTCAAGTATTCTGTTCAAATTTCTATGTATAGAAAGGGCTGTTATAAAGAGAAGAAACTCTGTTGAGAATACCAATTTGGCTGAGAATCTGGCTGTAATAAGTTAATGGAGATTTTTTTGTTTGTTTTAATTTCTAGCTTGAGTGTCTTAGATTTCAAGGAAGCTTTTTTTTTTTGCTCATATATAAGCTAGAATTCTTTCTTACATTCAGAAAAGATTGGAATGAAGGTTAACATTTTTCATGTGTATGTCCAGTAGAAAATTCTTATGATTATTACAAAGTATATATCTAGGCAAAGGATTCCTCATTTGTTAATATTTAAAATCTGGGGGCAATGTAGAGGAATATTGGTTCAAAATGTGCATATTATGAAATCTATTGCACTATTTTCATTCTTCTGTGAGAATAAACTTACTAAATGTATTCCTTTTTTTGCAAAGATCTGAAGTTTACTTGCAGTTTTCCTTATTACTTTGATAACATAAAAATATTCGGTGTATAAAAGTAGTCTCAAGAAATAGTACATTGTACTCAATGAAAAATCCATTCTGTCAGTCAGCAGAGATTGTTTAATCTCTACTGAAAAAAAGATGGGAGAGAAAAGTCTTTATTTTATCTTATGATTACTTTACCTTAACTCTCTGCCCTAAAGCAAAAAATAAAATTCAAAAGTAAAGCAATGAAAAATAACAGTGAAAATGAATCACCAAATGAGTTACAGTGTAATCACTGATGGAAGAACAGACTGATAACGGCAGTAACATTTCATCGTCTTTGTAAAATAAGCTGAAATGAATGGCTAAATACTAAACTCCATCAAATAGATAAATCTATGATTAGAAATACAGCTACTGTTCCACACAGAAATTTTAGTTTCTGTAGAAAAGCATTACATATGGTTGAAAGAAATATTACAGAGTGTTACATACCATGAATACAGAAATACCCAAATATCACTCAAAACCAGTATGATTGTCTCTCTTTAGGTAGCACCATGGTATGCAAGTTTGGCCTCACTGAAGGTGTAATCTCTACCCTTAGTATCAACTCAAAATCCTTATGGACACTTTGACATCATGATTCAAACTATAGTTAATCAGTCACTCATTCTTCCTTGAAGTTTTGTCATCCTGTGAAAAACACAAACTTAGATTAACATTGAATTCACATCTTAAGATTCCTGCCTTTTCTAAGCTAGTATAGCAAGCAGCAAGGCAGAGTAAAGAGACATTGCTCAACAAACAGTAAACACTGCCTGTCCTAGAGCTGGGATCCAAAGATCCTAACTAGAGTTTCCTGAACACAAAATACTGCTTTCCTATGAATATCACTATATGGTTGTTAATTTGCTAGAAAACAAATGGTAAGTATTTTTCATCTATCAAAATCGTATATTTTGCTTCATGGATTTTTTGTTTACAACAAGCCATGGGAGGGAAGTGACCATTTGAACTTGGTCTGTGACACTCTAATTTTGGGCATAGATCAACTGAATGCTGGGATATAGTCATCATTTTCTTGTTAACATTAATATTTCCTAGAATAAGAACCCCTAAGTAGCTGAGAGCTTCCCTGTAAATTTTCATATACGCTTTTTAAGCATGTTTGCACCAATTAGTTAATGATGCACACAATTATCTGTCTACACCTGTAAAGAGTGACTTGAGTTTGTGAATATATACTACTTTCCAGTTTTGATATGAATTTCCATTTTTGCTCTGCAAATAATATACCAAATCTATATGGACCACAAGATTAACATTTTCAACATTTTGTGGATGCAAATTTCTTGTCTGGCATGCACCATATTCCAGCAGTGTAAGGAGCATGGACTGGTAGTGTTTCTGTCACACTTGCTTGGAATTTAATCAGCAAGCCTGGAACAAAAATAATCAGTAAGTGAATATATTGCATAATTATCCTTTAGTTTGATTGTTTAGGTGCAGTTAATACCAAACAGAAAAATACTAAAAGTGTTAATTCAGGGGTTTTTTTTAATAAATAAATAAGAACACTTTTTTTTTTTTTTTCAAAAACAGACTGCAGTGAGGCTTCCTTGATATAATGGTTCCTCAGCTAGATTAAAACAATATCTGAAGGAAAACACTGGTTTTGTCCTTTTTTGGTGGATAGATCATAAATTTCACAACAGCTAAAACTCATATTTCTTCTTTGAATCTGGCTTTATTTTTTCATTACTAACACCCTAATCATTGTCTGTTTCGACTACCACTGAAATTAACACCTTTTAGATTCTCAACATATATATATATACATATATATATATACACATACTTAATGTATTACTGTAACTGGACCAAACAAAGGATCTGTTCTATAACCAAATTTAATGAACAAACTGTGCATCTTGTACTGTAATACAGGACTATGCTGTTCAGGGATTGCAAAATGGTGGAAGTATAAAATTCTTTTAATCCAGAAAACACTTTGTATCAAATATAACTATTCTGGTTGGTTTATTTATAATATGCTGATCCATTTTAGCACAGGTCCCAAGAATTTTTACACTTTGAATGTCAACTTCCCTAAACAATTCCCTATTTTTTGCACATTTTTTCAATTCTTTTCATTCACTTCTGTATACTTTGTAGAAAAAAAAAAAAATCTAAACACTTCAACTATTGAGTTTCAGTTTGGATTCCTATCTAATGAATTTCAGCAGCTTCTCATCAAATGTATGGTTTTGCATTTAGTAATCAAATGTGGTTTTAAGTTTAGCTTTTAGAACTAAAATAATATTTCACCTAACATACAGACAAAAGTATCCTGCCCATACCTTGGCCTGCTAAAGGCAAAAGAGACTAGAATTTGAAAAAAATCTCTTTTTATACAGTTTCAAAAGCACAACACACTTGCTTCAAATTCCACAGGCTGAATTACTCATTTGCCTTCAGTCAGACTCCCTTAGGCTCACACCCACTTACTGACACATAATTATATTTCATTTCACAATGCCTCTGATTTGACTTCTGGAATCCAACTGTGTCAAAAGGTCTAACTCACAGGCCAATTGTAAGAAATAATTGTGCCAAAAAATTAAGTGTATGTAAATTATAGCTGAAGAAGGTGCTTACAGACCTCTTTTCTGAACCCCCCCATGATTCAGCTATGAGTGACTAACCTTCAAATCTGCTTTCACACAAATTTGTGCTCTGAAAAGTTTATCAGGCTATTTATTTGCTTCTTCATACATGTTGTCTCTTCTTCCTCTTCATTGTATTCTGCTGTCCAAGCCACAACATGTGGCAAGATACAGAATAAATACCATTTCAAGTGAAATAAATTAAACATTTTTGAGATTTAAGAGAATTTCATACTGAAATGCTGAAACTGGAAGTAACATGAAACAGGTGTGCCAATGTACATATGTAGGCAGACTTTGACCTGTGATGATAAGTGAGGCCGTTATTAATGGACTGCATGGTTCAGTACAAACTATACATCATTTTAACTTGATCTAAAGTCGCAGTAATGCTTTTTTCTAGTTCATAGTAATATTTTATTTTCATTAAATTAAAAGTTCAGTTTCATTGCTGTTTTAATATGTTACACTATAATAGTAACAGTGACATAAGAACCCAAGAAAGCATAAACAAATTCCATATTTCAAAGACATCCCAAATGAATATCCTTTCCCCACTGGGGTCTTTATGCTATCAATTCTCAGTTCTTTACAACGAAGCACAGTAAATTTTGGATGAAAGTCAGATATCAGAAATGTGATCCAAATTTTCCAAAACATTCTTGAAAGCTTCAGATTCACCATAAAAATAGTTTTGGTTTGGGGAGGGTGGGGTTGTTTTTTGTTTGGTTTTTTTTTTTGTGTGTGTGGGTTTGTGGTTTTCTGATTTTTGTGTGTTTTGTGGTTTGTTTTTTGTTTGTTTATTTGTTTTTTTCTGCACTGAGCTCATAGCATTATTTGGAATCTAACTATGGGATTAGCCTCCAGCTTCCCAGAGAGAGCTCTCTGTAGGTTTGAGGCAGGCAGGAGCTCCAAGCCTCCCAAGCTGGCAGGAAAGAAAAGTGTATTGCTGCATGGTGTTGAGATTTTTGCCCTTAGGACAATCAACTTTGAGACACAAATCCAGCTTTAATTTGATTAGATTGGAACTACTGCTTATACAATATTGCTTATTGCAAAGAGTGGGTAATGCAATAAATTCCAATCCCTCTGTTACCCTGTTTATTACAAAAAAAGAAAGGGACAATTATGAGACAATTTAATAGGTAGCTATGATAGAAGATACATGTGAATATTGCTGCATGGATATCTGAAAGAAGAGCATGTCATGTAAACTCAGCAAAGTCATTATTTCGTATCTAATAAAAGAAATTCTGATTGTGACTTCTAAAACTGTCACTAGTTTTTTGTTGGACACCTAGAGTTGTAGATTATATAGTACTAAACTGAAGTATAGAAATGGGGAGGTTTGGGTTGGATCCCTGCCAAACTCAATGGCCAGCAACACAGATTCCCCCCTCCCAAGAGAAAAGCTAAAAACCCAAAAGACTATTGTAGTAAAAGTATATATATATTCACATATATTACAATTATATACAATCAAACACTATGAATCTACAGAATAAGAACCCCAAACAACCCCAAAAAGGAAAAGAGGAAAGGGAAAGAGAAATGGGACAAAAATAGGTAAAACCAAAACAAAACAGACACACAGACTCGTAAACTCGGGGAAAAGCTCAGTAAGTAACTAATACAATAAATTCTCACCAAAAAAACTTCCCTCAAGAGAAACAGTAGAGATCTCCACCTCTGAATGACTGAGGCACCACCTCTGATAGCCTCTGCCCACATAGATAAGAGCTAAGCCGACACAGAGACCTGATGTCCTCCCCAGCACAGGAAAGGAAGAGAGAGAGAAAAAAACTTTCCAGTGTCTTATATACCCCTGATTACATGAAGGAATGGTGTGGAATACTTCCTTAGTTATAACCTGCTTACCAAGGAAGGCCCAGACCAAAACCAAGAAAACTAAACCACAGCAAGAAATATTTACGTAATCTCCTCATATCATGTATCAGTTTCTAACACCTATTATGCTCTTACTTTCTTGAAAGAAGTACATGTATAATTATTAAATTCATTTCTTATTTTGCTAGAACCCCACAAAACCCAGAGCACACTTAGAATTGTAGCTGTAACTTTACCGAAAGACATTATAAAGTTTTTGACATACTTTAAATAATGTGGCTTCACCCAGGACAAGTGCCATCTGGCCAACTTAAAGGCCTTCTACAATGGAGTGACTACATCACTGATGAACCTCATGAGGTTCAACAAGGTCAAGTGTAAGGTCAGGGAAACACCAGGAATCAATAGAGACTGAGGGATGAACAGACCA
The DNA here is from genome assembly GCA_013396755.1 of Sclerurus mexicanus. Taxonomy (NCBI): domain Eukaryota; kingdom Metazoa; phylum Chordata; class Aves; order Passeriformes; family Furnariidae; genus Sclerurus; species Sclerurus mexicanus. Next base: position 840,579 of record VWZF01001789.1, on the reverse strand, counting down.
AGAGCAGCCCAGCCAAGAAGGACTTGGGGGTTCTGGTGGATGAGAGACTGCACAAGAGAGGGCAATGTGAGCTTGCAGCCCAGCAGTGTTCCAACCAGGTTCTAAGCTGCATCTAAAGAATTGTGGCCAGCAGGTCAAGGAAGGTGATTCTACACCTTTACTCCGCTCTGGTGAGACCCCACCTGGAGTACTGCATCCAGCTCTGGGATCCTCAGCATAGGAAATACATGGACTTGTTGAAGTGAGTCCAGAGGAAGCCACAAAGATGGTCAGAGGTCTGGAACAACTCTCCTATGAGGAAAGGCTGACAAAGATGAGGTTGTTAAGCTTGACGAAGATAATACTCCGAGGAGACCGCATTACAGTCTGTCAGTACTTAAATAGGGCTTACAAGAAAGATGGGGACAAAATTTTTAGCAGGACCCACTGCAATAGGACAAGCAGGTTGGTTCGGGTTATATATAAGGAAGAAACTATTTACAGTGAGGGTGATAGAACACTGCAACAAGTTGTCCAGATAAGTGGTGGATACCCCATCCCTGAAAACATTCAAGACCAGGCTGGATGAGGTTCTGAGCAACCTGATCTAGCTGACAATGTCCCTGCTCACACTAGAGGGATTGGACTACATTTCCTATAAAGGTCCCTTTCAACCCAAACTGTTCTATGATTCTATGTATATGATTAAGATTGTTTTTCTGTTGTTACATGCATTTTACATCTTTGTCAAAGTGAGAAGGGGAATGACATAGTGAAATTACTTTAATCCCCAGGAAGTAGTCTCTTAGGTGGCTGCATTTACCACCCTTCAAAAGGCTGTGTTAAACAGAATGGAAAATTCTTTAACTCTGTGTTCATTTAGTTGCTTTTTCAATTACTAACTGTATATTGCTTAAGCAGAAGAAAATAGAAAGCAAAGTTCATTCTAATTTGTAATGAAATGTTCCACGGTGGTATGAGTCAGACTGCATATCTTCTGTTTCAGTCGTGACTTACATGGGCACATGCATATGTGTCTTCTTTATTCATTAAATTCCATTTAAAATGTCATATTTAAGAAGAGTAGAAGTCATGAAGTGTTACTCTTTATACACAAGAGCAATTCTGTAGTCATATTACATGGCTGCCAAAGACACTATCGCATTCATTTTTTTACAAATCTGAAAAATCAAACCCCTCCTTTACTACAACTGAAGTTCCATAGAAGTAAAAATAAGACTATTTCAATACAACATGCAATCATTAGAGAAAGAAGAAAAAATAAATAAGGACTTAAGTGTCCTTAACACTGGAAATTAAGCATCCATTCAAAGAAATGACACAGGGAAATTACACCTATTAGAAACGTAATCTGTGGGAAAAAAAAAAATAAATTGGAGCTAGTTGTTGTAAAGGAATCAATTTTCACATTGACCCCAGCTGGAAGAGATGTCAAATCAGTCATTAGTTTGCTAAATAAAAGACCCTTGACCAATGCATTTCAGGGTTTTGCAAAAAAATCCCCACTTAAATGAAGACAGATGAAAATAGTCCCAATAAATACAACTCTGGTGCCACAATGGCTGGAGCAGTATACTAAGCTTGCAAATAGAGATATAAAATTAAAAAAAAAATGTCTTGGGGCCTTTTTAGACTTTGTAAATATCTTGGGAGTTTTAAAATTTAATTTCTGGAGGGTAGGTAATATGTGCAGCTGATCAGGATATCAGCTAAGAGGGGCTTCAGTATGTGTTCAGGTGGGGACATGACTGTAGTAGGTTATGGCTTTCTTCTGTCTACACACTTAGTCGTGGAAAAGAAAACATGAAGAAGGGATGATTTTTGCCTAGATATCACTCTGAGGTAAGGTAGGATGCTGCTAAAGCACTCACATGCACTAAGAACATGCGAAGCACTCATGAGTCTCCTGGTTTAGTTGTAACCATAATTTACTATCTATAGAAAGAGAGGAACAAGAATAATTCAGTGTGAGGAATATCATTAAGGACTATAAATGAATGTAATGAAGAGAGACATAAAATAGTCAGGATTTCTAAAAATGTCTTTTTTACTGTCTTGCAGGACAGTTTCCAAAGGTCAATGGAGAATATGTCAAATTACTTAATAGATGTTTCCTGTACCTGGTGGCCTACAGGCATGAAACAATTTTATTTTTCCTAAAAATGATATCCATTCATTTATTAAGAGCTACGTGCCTCTAAGATTTCATGCAACAGTTAGTCTCTATATTTTAAAATAATTCTGAAAGGTAACTGGCTTCATACCTGCATCCAGAAAAAATATAGCCTTTAATCTAAAGTTGACTCTTCTTGATCACCAGAGTTTGATGACCTTCTGTGTACACAGTCTGATAGAAATACTCCAATATACATTTTTACTAAATCAGATCTATTTTTCAACCAATTCGATTTATATGGTACACTGTGTGCCATTGAGACATTTAGGAGAAAATTTACACAGATAATTTCTATGTTCATTTTAGGTTTGTTTTGCGTGTAGTTTCTCACAGAGGTTGATAAAAATCTTAAGAGCTTGGAACTATGGTTAAACAAATTCCTTTCTTTTCAGATTTGCAAAGACTATCTGAAACTATTGATTAATTCTTTCAGAAGAGCATGAAAGTGCAACTTTCCATGTTGAATTAGAAAGAAGCTTTATATTTTTGAGAGAGGAAGAAAAATAATAAGAAAAAAAATTTAAACCTACGACATAAACATAGTCAAAATCAAATTTCTGTGAAAAAAAATTGGAAAAATTAGTAATATAAAAATGATTTTAAAAGCTCAGCAATTGAAAAGTGATTACAATTGTTGGACCAGTCTTTTGGGGGGGGGGGCGGGGGGAGAACAAAAAAAAAATCCCCCAAAACAACAACAACAACAACAACAAAAAGAAAAACAACCAACCAAAAAAACCACCAAACCAAAAACCCCCAAAACCCAAATGCCCCCCCACAAAAAAAACCCAAACCAAAATCCTAACACAATATGTGAAAAATGCATCAAAGAGTTTGTGTTGAAATAAAGAAAAGACAGCTAGTTGAAAGAAAAGAAGTTGTGTTCAGTAAAACATAAGATTTTTCACAGTGATCTTTCTTTTAATAACCTCATTTTCAAAAAAGCTCACTTCTAACTGCTTTATGAGACGTTCAATCTATATTTATATTGTAGGTCAGACATTTTAAAATTATAGGACTTTCAGAGCCATGTCCTGGAAACAGAGTGGTGGTATATTTTTGTCTCTACATAGACTTGTTCCAATGTGACTGGAACCACAGTACACAGACCTGAGAACTGACATGCAGTTGTGAGTTTAGTGAGACAGACATAGAGAGAGACTTTTAAAATTAAGCAGAAAGCTTAGAAGAATAATTGGCATTAAAAAAATGAAATAAATAAATAAACAAGTAACAGCAGCAGAGAAATAGATCAATCTACAGAGATTTACTAATTAATATGACACAGAAAGAAAGAAAAAAGTCTTTAACAAATCCCAGCAGTAGGTACAATAATTGACATCTTTAATAATGATCTTCAGTAACCCGGTTAATATAGACTAGAAATGCAGTGATAGGAGAAATAGAAACTTTATTCACAGTATCCAGGAATGCCCAAATAAGGAACAATATAATCTTAGGCAAGTCCTAGAGAATTAGATAAGGGATATAACTCAAACAAACAAGATGTTAGCTAAGCTCTTTGTATCCATATAGGATGAAGAACAAATGTTACAGTTTTTGCTGATGAAATAGCATGATACTGTGCTTGCTCAAGAACTGCGGTCATGATGATGAAGAAGGACCAAAAAAGGACTTCCAATAAGGGTGTGACTATGTAAAGCAAACTAATGAATATGTATTAAGTAAACCAGACTATCTAATGAGTATGTCAACAATATGTGTAATAAAAGACCTTGTCCATCTGTCATTTGGCATGTTCAATTAGAGGAGCTGTCCTCCAAATGTCCAGCATGCTGAATAAAGAATGCCCTTTTTAACACCTTGGTGTCAAATTGGTGTTAAGTTTGTTTCTGCTGCTTTTCTGTATCAGTAGTAGCTGCGATATGCTGTCTTGGGTTAAAGACAATGTATGCCAGGGAAGCAGGACCTCAGATAGAATAGAAAACCCTTCCTGGCCAAGTTAATCAAATTCAAAAATATGATACTTATAAGCAAGATGTAGAATTGAAATAACAATTTACTAAAAACAGGGAGCAAAACAGAACAACTACACAATAACAGACAAAATGTCACCCAGAAATCACTCTTTCACTTCTGCTCCACCAAGGTTCTCATTCAGATTAGCTATCTCATCAATTTTGCTGAATGAACAAATGCCATGTTTGTACAAATATATTGGGGTTTTTTTTTTATTTTTTTTTATTAACAGTATTTCTGAGTGGTGTTATAGTTTCAAAATCTTTCATGGAACTTTTCTCTCCCTTACCAACACAAAAGTTTGGGTGCTAATGCCCAAGCCCCCATTCCCAGCTAACAAAAAGGTGGCTGATTGCCATCCAACTTAATGATTGGGGGAGGTGGGGGAGAGAAAGAGGTTTCTTCCTGATGCTGGATACACTTCTTGGCTGCTGTTGTGAGTGGAAGCCCCTGTTTGTTGGTCTGGTGGAGGCACTTGGAGCTCCCTTGGTTTGGACCCCCCCACCAACTCCTCGTTCCTGGTGTTGTTCTTCAGAGAGAGATTGAGCAGTCCCCACTGCCTTGGATTTGCTACAGACTTCCCGGGGGCCAATGCCACCCACAGAGGAGTTGTTAAAACCACCCCCCTCTCCCCCAGCATGTTTTTTAAAACAAAGGATGAAGAGAGATTGTCTCTTCCTGCCCACAAGAAAGGTTCTGTCCCGTCCCTTGTGACCGCCATTTTCCCACGTGAGTTTTTGGAACTGGCCTTGCCAGACCTTGGGTGTGACTTTTATGGCCATGTCCTCCCAAGGCATGGCATCACCCCATTGTCTGTAAATAGAACTGCACTGGAGGGGCAGAGAGAGAGAGAGAGGACTTCATTCATTTGAAGGTTTTGATTATGGTATTGCTGTTTGTTCTGTTCTGGTTTTAGTTATATATACATATATATATATATATATTTGTTGTTAAGAATTGTTATCCTTCTCTACACATTTTCTGATTAAAGTCTCTTAATTTCAAAGGTGATGGTGGCTTTTGGGAAGAGGCCCCCTTTTCTAGTCTAGATAGACATCTTACTTTTCCCTTAAACTAAGGCAACTGGGAAGAAAGAATGGTGAAAAAACAAGCAAAGTGGGAAAGATGACTCAGTAAAAAATGTTTAAATAGTTTTACTGGTTAAGAAAAGGTAAAACAATGATTTCCAAGCTGCTTGATGGAATAAAACAAGTAGGGGAGGAAGAAGGCCTGCTTGGCCTTTTTCTCTTGGAAATAAAGTAGAAAAAGGAAGGTGTATGCCCAGTGGAAGCAAAATCAAGGGACATGGAAAGAATTCAGAGATGCTGTTTGTCACTGTAAGGAGAAAAATTTTTCAGCCAAAGCTCAACTGGAATTGAAGCTGCCAGAAATGTGTGGGACAATAAAAAGAGTTTTTTCAAATTTATTAATGGCAGTAGGCAGTATAGAAATATCATCAACCTGTTACAGATTGGGGATGGTCACCTCACAAACAGGCACAGAGATAAGGCAGACGTGTTTGACGCTTTCTTTGCCTCTGCCTTCAATATGAATGACAGACCAAGGGAGTCTCAGTGCTCTGAGCTGGAGGACCATGAGAATGATCAACTCCTACTTGGTCCTGAAATTGTGTGGGATCTGCTGCTGCAACTGCATCCCTACAGATCTATGGAGCCTGATGGGATTCATCTGAGAGTCCTCAAAGAGCTGGCTTCAAGTATAGGTAAAGCATCTTTGTGCCTAGTCAGAAAATAATTTAAACTGAAAGAAAGAACAAGAGATCATCAGATCCAACCCTCTGCTAAAACCAGGATCAGCTCTAAATTACTTTTCCCTAGAAGAGAGAAGAAAATGTGCTAGATGATTCTAGAGAGTGACTGGAATTTGATACAAAGAGAATGAAAGTAATGACAAAAGACTGTTCATGTGGAGACCAGATTAATGATCCCAGTTCATGGAGATGAGCTGTTGCTACATGCATGAAGAACTTAATAAAAAAAGGAAGATCTCATTTTAATTTCTTTGGTAGAAAATGAAACACAAGCTCTGTCTTAAAACTTCAAATTTCCAGTCAGTTCAGGTTTTCTAAGGTTAAATTCAACTGCAGAAATTTTACACTAATTTATTTAAATTACTAAATGCAACAACAAAGTGAGTTTCAAGTAGTATCACATCAAAATTTAGTGTCAGGAAATGTAGCAATAAGTACTCATAAAAGCATAGGAAACCCATCTCTTTGCCTTAAGATTTTTCTTTCTTTCCTTCTTTCACATCTTTCCCTCTGCAGAAGATAATTAAACAATATTTTTTACATTAGATACTTCTATTTTCTAATTTGACTTTTGTTTTCTGAACTTTTTTGTAACTGTACAAGGAACTGGAAAAGTATTTTTGTCATTGTATAAAATTTGATATAAATAAATCATGGCATAATCAAGGGGCTGTTCTGAGTGTAAACGTGACAGTCACCCAGGGACTGCGTGATGACTCATGATCACTGGAGCTGCAGAGATACACAGCCCCGGTAGCTTATTTAAAGGTAATATACTTTCCCTGTCATTTTCATCAGGCCTGGCTGACAACTCCAAAAATAGTCCTTGGGAATCCAGGTGAGAAAAGGGAAAACACTGAAAATGGCCAATGTTACATATTTGTCATGTAGTAACCAGGACAGGCTGAACTAGAAATGTCATGTAGGAGAGGTGCCTTTTGGAGTGAGTGCAATCTGTGTGTGTTCTATTGTCATTGGCAAAGCCTAAAGTTTTCCTTAAGGTCAGATGCACAAGCTTGTTAGCAGAGTATCATGGCTATCCTAAAGGAATAGCTGGAATTCCTTATTTTTGTGTATAAGTATCCAAACCTTTAAAAGCCTGATGCATTTACTCCAAAGCTGAACTACAAGGAAAGCTGAGAAATAATACCTTTGATGTAGAAAGCATAACTGGCTGCCAGTCATTTTCTAATATTGGGCTCCACCTTTTTTGCTATTTGTTTGTTTGGGGTTTTTTTAATCAATACATTTGAAAAAAACCCCACTACAAACTCTGTATTTTTGTCTTTATTCATTATAAACACAAAAGTTTTCAATAGTTTTGTAATAATAAGCATGATTCCTCTGAAATGCAAACCATGTTTATAATGCTATTAGCTTTTACTGTTCTGTTAGGATAGGTTGGTGTGCTTAGTGAAGTTTAGAAAATGCTCAAACTGTTTAAAAAGAAAAAGTAGTACTGGAGTGCATCAGAATATCTTGGTCAATTTTTGGTTATTAAATGACCATGAATACTGTGATGAGCAAATAGCATCCTAACATGGGCTGTTTTCTATGTTTTTAATGGCAATTTAAAGAAAAAACCTAAGTAGTATGTTAAAATTCAAAACTGAAGATTAGTAAGAATTTAATGCAATCTAAATGGTCTATTGTACACTTGCCTTTTTTCCACTAGAAATTTTATACCTGAATTCGTGTGTTAGCCCATGTTCTACCCCAAAAACTGTTTGTGTAGCAATTCCTAAACGGTTTCAAAAATTCTAGGAATTCATGATCAGAACGAGGTGTTATTTTCAACATACGGGAACACTGCTATTCAAAATTATCTCAGAAAATTGATCCAGAAGCAATCAAACTGTGGCTCTTTAAGGGACTCTTCGATACTACTCATCATAGCTGACATATGAACTGACTTTCTTTTAAAAATAGTTTATTTCATACAATAGATTTTAAATCAGCAATATTTCTTTGATGGAAAAACTTCACACAAGTTGTGATCATGTATTTATTAGAAATGGAAAAAAGTATAGCACATACCATGGAGGTATGTTCTGAGATGTCCTGTTCTACTTTTAAACTTGAGAAAATACTAGGTACTAAACTTTTGCTTACCTTGATAAATTTTTCAGTTTTTGACTGCTGATCTCTAATACAAACAGATTCATTGAAGTACCAAAAATTACATTGGCTAGACACCTGGAACATTTCTAGAATAATATTTTTTATGTGTGTAAAAAAGTGATTATTAATAAAATGAAATTACTGCAACCCAGTGAAATTATAGTGTTTTACATAAAAAGAAGGATAACATCCTTTTCATCTACACTTATTACATTCATTTTTACACTTATTTACACTTTTAAAGGGTAAATATAAAATATTAAAACTAGGTAATTTTTATTTTAAACTCTTGCCAATTAACAAATTGTTGAAACTGAAAGCTGGGAGCTTATTGATAATTACATATTCTTGAATTAGAATCTAACTGTACTTCCAGTATTCCTTAGAAGTCATTTAAACTCAATACCAGAAAAAAGATGAAAGCATTTATGCAGGAATACAAAGTATATTAATTTACCAAGGAAAACTAAATTAGGTCATTAAAACTATTAGGTGATATGCTGTTTAACAACTACTAAGGTTAACTTTTTTCATAGGTTTACTTTCAGTTTCATAATTCAATAACTCAACGATGACTTTCATACCAGCGTGATGGGTTACAAAGGATATTTCATACCACTAAATCCATGCAAAAAGGATTTAAATGATCCATTCTGGCAGCTTGACATAATTTTCAGCATTTTGAGAATACTTATTTTGCTGAACATCATTTTGCAGCAGTAAGAGAGTGATCTAGCTCATCTGTTACTGTCAGAATTCTACACTTTTCACAAAACCATGAAGACTGATACACGCCTTCAATTTAGCATCACTAAATATCCTAAAAAAGACTCTGTCTCTTTCTGAATGTGACAAGCTGATCTGTCCTCAGCTGTTGTCAAGAATATTGCTAAATTTTCTTCCATAAGCTCATTTGCAATCATCATTCTTTTGACAGAAATTTTAGTTGAAAATGCAGTGTCCATTTTCACACCCTACTCTGTGGGCTTTCTATTGGAAAAATGGAAAAATAATTGCTTTGCTATCATTATAACTATGTGCTTTGTTTTGCCTTCTAGTGTGACAGCCAAAAGTCAGAAAATTGTCACTAATGAGAGCCCTAGCAGATGGAAATGAGACCTCTAAGAGATAGTGAATTACTATCAGAAAGGGTGATGGTACAGATAGGAAGTTGCCTTCTAGAATAATAATGTACACATCATAAATAGGATACCTCATACAGAATCAAAACAAAACAAAGCAAAATGAAAAACATTTAGTAAAGGATACTTTTCGCTTTAAGGAGATGTGATAAGTCAGTCCTGAATGTAAAACATAGTTTGGTGCCAGTAAAAATAGCAAATTTCTTTTCTGCAGCAAGTTTTCATCTAGGTTTCAATAATGGCACTTATGAATGTTTGTCTTAAGTACAGAAACCAGAGGACGTAACTTGCAACACAAGAAAATGAATGTATTCTCTAAGCAATGTTGTAGACCATCAGCTTTTCAGCTGTGTTCGTTAAGATGGTTTCATTACATAATTGTAACTTAAAAGCCATTGTGAAGATCATACAACTGCGTTTCAAAGAACAGAAGAACAGGTTTCAAAGCAAGAACTTTGTTGTCAAGTAATAGGCAGTCAAATGCACTGGCACTGATTTTCACAGCCACATGCAATGATGACACAAAGTTTTTGTCAATAGAATGTATTATTACCTGTAGGAAAATACAGTACAAATATGCAAAAGGTATAATAGTACTCCATCAAAGGAATGAGTCAGTTTTGCTCTGCTCTCTTGAGGTATATTTCAGATTTACTCCTATCAGGATTTGGAGAAGACAGAGACAGGACAGCTGATGCCAATTGACCCAAGAAATATCCCAAACCATATGGTGTCATGCTCAGCATTCAGACCTGGGAGCAGGTTGGCCATGGGGGCTGCTGCTGGAAGACTGACTAGACACTGGTCATTTGGTTGTGAGTGATTGTTTTCAAATGCATCATTTGCCTTTCTTTGTTTTTTTTGTTTTTTTTTTTTTAAATGGCAGCACCTGTCTTCTGCAGAACAGGACTGCTCAACTAGCATGATTTAGACTTTCTAAGTGTTGAAAATATGAAAATACAATCTTCTGAAGAAGCAGCAGTACTTCTAAGCAAAAATACTACTATATATTTTGAACAAAAATAAAATAGTTAATTACATTTGTTTAAAAGTTTGGGAAAAAAAGAAATAAAATGGTCAAATAAAATATATTAACATTTCTGAAATGTTTACTCTTTTTCTTAAGCTAAGTTCTCTGACTTCCATTTTACCCTTCTCTGTACCCTGTTCATAAAAACACCATTTCTTTCACTTTGGTGGGTTTAGTTAGGCAGTGAATTGTGGGAGTAGGCTTAACAGTAGAAGCTTTCTCTGTATTGTAACATGGATTCCCTGTCCTTTTTCCCTTCTCCTTCCCAAAAACCCCCTGGAAGAATCCTTATCCCTCTACTCAGTATACAGGAATCCTTTCCTGTAGAGCTAGGTGAAGTCCTCTCATTGGCCCTTAGTTAACCCCTTTCCCAATGGCTGTTAAGCCTTTAAATACCCCAACCCGTACTCAATAAACTCTCTCTCTCTGCACCCTCCCCTGTGGTCTCAGTGTGTCTCTCTTCCATGGGACATGTCGGGGACCACGTGGGCGGAGGGGGAGGGCGAGGGGGAGTGCTTCCCTCAGCTGTCGCAGTGGATGGAGACAAAAATTATAGTAATAGCAGAGAGATCACAAAATTGAGAAAATGCAATGTAAATGTACCTCTGATCTTCCTCTCATGGTTTTCAATACATCTTTCTGCAAAAGTGTTGTGTCAGTGCTAAGACACAGTTGGGAAGAGAAAACTGAATGTCAGGAATTACTGATTAAAAAAAAAAAAGAATATAATTATGCTGATCCAGTTAGGTGGATCCAAAGTGAGGATGTTGTGTAGAATTCTGGTGAACCTATCTCAAAAAAGTACTTACTAAAACTGGAAAAGCTTTGGAGAAGGGCAGAAAGAATGGCAAAAGCTGTAGGTCAGTCCCCATGGAAGGAATGACTAAACAGACTAGGTTTCATGAGTAGGGAAAGAGTCTACAAGAGACATATAGCATGACACCCACAAAATAATGAGTGACAAGGGCAAAGAGGGAGTATTTGATCATTGTCTCTTCCAAGATGTGAACTAGAAGGCATCCAAAGAAGCTAACATACATGCAAGTTTAAAGAAAAGGAGCTTCCTCATACATTAGGCTGTGGATCTCCTTCCTGCAGAAGGCTGTGAACATCAAAACTTTACCTGGTTCAATTGGAAACCAGACAAACTTGTAGAAGAGAAATCTGTTGATGTTCAAAAGCTTCTTCTAGCTCAGGCAGACTCTCAGATGCACATTGTTGAAGATTGAAAGAGCACTAAGGAACAGAAAGGGTATATTTATAACCCATTCTTATAGACTTTGTTAGGCATTTGCTCTTACTCAGTGCCAAAGGTGATACTAATCTTTCTCTAATTCATTAGAAGTGTGCTCACCTCTCATTACCTGTAGCATCACCAAGATACCTGTGATATAATATAGATGAACTTCAGATTACCCTGAAAGTCTAAATGCTTCTTTAGAGAAATAAAATATAAAAGATTGATGTCAAAGAGTTGTCCTCTACTCTTTAACCAACTTTGTGGCATCCAACACAACTGGTCACAACACCAGTTTATGGGTGAGAAGAGAGAAAAGAACTTTTGTAGAGTAGTAACAGGCAGCAATATGTTCTCTGTAAACAGTTGTCCAGTGACAGTCCACCACAAACACTCATTAAATCAGGACCATGAAGCTGGGGCAGCAATGAGTCCCTGAGGATATTTGCTTTCCACTGTGCCTCAGTTGAGCTAACAAGAATAAAAGACAAAAACATCCAAAATAGACTGCATATGTCTGTTCACAAGAGATAATCCAAATTAATTTCTAGACTAAATATTCTATTTCAATAGTCCCTGTTGTGTGATATGATCCCTGAGTACAAAGCAAGAATGATGTCAACTCACACCAAAATTGCTATTAAAGCTGGTCCTGCTATTGCCACAGAGGTGTATGTTTTCTCCTTCAGTGAAATTATTTTTACTATTTATCCAAAACATTAAAGGATGTTTATTAATTTATCTATTAAATACTCACAAAAATCTTTTACTTTCCAAAGTTTCTGTAAAGTAACTTGCGTAAAAATCTTTAGGAAATCGTTAATACATTTTTACCAAGGGTTGTCTGTTACATGTTCCTTTCTGGTTTTTTTACTTTACTTTTTATTTTATTTCCTTTTATACATGTGACATTTATCAAGACATTTTAAATTATTGCAAGGCATTCAGTTGTTATATTAGATCATCTGTAGCTGCATCAAACATCTATTTCTTACAATCATGGCAACTATGACAATGTCAAGGTTCAAAAGAAAGCAATAGTAATGACCATTGATGCAACAGACATTCTGTAAGATTAAATTTGCAAACAGACATCCCTATGAGGTCAGTTTTACCCTTTCTAATGTTTCACAAAAATCTATGAATCTGACCTCTCTTCTGACAAATAAAAGAGAGCTGTTACTGATACTTCTGCGTAAAACAGGATTTCATATTAGTCATCTACCTGGAAAAGATGTTGACTCATTCAGTTAGTGGCTATCAAATTAAGTTTAGCACAATAATCTCCACTTCCCTCAAGACTTTTTCTTCTTTTTTGTTTGTTTGTTTGTTTTTGTTGTTGTTTTTGCTTTTGTGTGTGTGTGACAGCTTGCTCATGGTTTCTATTTTTATTCAAATAATAGTGACATTGTAGAATGTCTTTCAGGTGACATTAGTAGACTTCTTACTGACAGAAATTTTAAACCTCTTTTGAGCTCAATTCCTGTTTCCCATAAGTAAATGTGTAAAAGAGCCTTTTATCTGTAGATTGTTTTTTTTAAAAAATGATAAGAATAATTGTGCAACAGTTTTTTTAGAGGCACAGTTTTTATGATAACCCAAACCATCACTGTTTACTTTTTATTTTAAGAAACTTCCTAATAGGATTCATAAAGTTGACTTTCAAGACTGAACGTCAAAATCAAAGAGGATTGTATAGCCATCACATGCTTGAATACACTGGCACCTAGAAGAGAGAAAACCATCAGTACAATAATTAAAATTAATTAAGATGAAAGCAGTTCAACAGTCTAAACAAAAGCATTATCAATCAAGCTTATCCACAAGAGGTTTTTCTGTGCTGGGAATAAACAGGTTTCAAAATCACAAGACCTCACTGCAACATGAAGTCCAGGAGCCCTGCCTGTATATAAAAACTAGTAAAACTAGTAAAAGAATAAACAGTCCCTGTACTTTGCATTCTGTGTCAGTTTTGAGTTGAATTCTAGGTCACAGCTGGTTTCTTTTCATCAGAAGGCCTCAAAGTTCTGCCAGCTTTAAGGAAAGATGAAACATATCTAATCGCTCAATATTACTGGTCAATATCTTAGTAGAGAAAAGGAAGAAAGCATATGTTAAACAAGCATGAACTTTCATGGTAATAGAGAACTGACAGAGAAGTACTGTATTCAGAATCAAAAAGAAATATTAGGTAGCCTTCATCAACACAAGCCATGTACTCGAAAATCTTTTTCAGCCTTTCAGCCTAAGTGTTTAGAGATACTGGATCTTTGGAAATTACAGTTCTGCCCTAATGGAAAAGAAATTACTTCTCTGGATGAGAAATAGGAAGAAGAAAAACATACTTTACTTAACCAGCAGAGTAATTTGATATCCTGTGAGGAAAAGCATGAGACACTACCATTTCAAATTATCATCACTAATTATTGCCACAAACAACAGCTTGCCACAGAGAGAATGGTTTATTATAGTGGAACTATATAATTCATACATTAATTTGTACACTTTATTGGCCAAATTTTTTTTCTCCTTACTGTCCAACTAAGAATTTGTTCCTTCTCAGGGTTAAAATCAACCCTAGTCCTAAATCTTCAATAGGTAGGGCAAAAGAAAGAGTTCATTCTCATCTTTGTAAAAGCAAGGGCAGGTTGATTTGACAGTTCATGAAACTCCTAGATTGTTCCATCCCATTATGATGACTAAAATAATCCAAGCAACAGATCCAGTAAATGAGAATATTATGCTCCAACTAGAAATATGTTGGATGTCTCACTCTAATTTTTAAACTCCTTTGATCTTCTCTTTTGCTCAGTCAGCATGTGAATTAGAACTCCATAATCATAAGACAACTGCAGCACCAGGCAGATGGTGTGTGATAAGTCCAGAAATGAGTATCACAGAAATACACTGGTGAAAAAAAACTACCTTGGACTAATGTACAAGAAAACCACTTTTAGTGACACAGATTGATTTTATTTTAGTTGTGAGCACACTCAAGGGTTCTTCAGCACCTATTTTTATACATGACAGTGTATAGTTCCCTGTACACAGGGAACTAGTCTAAGTGTAGTGTAAGTGTAGCAGGTTTGGCAGAGCTACTAGATGTGTGGCAGTGCCATTCCAAGCGTGTTCCAGAAAGGGTCATTTGTACGTAGTGTAAGAGGCTTCCTATCCACCAAAGGATGAATTTGGAAGCAAAAGGCATTTCATGATCACCATAGGTTTTCACATTCCATCTTATGCTGGAAATACCTTATTTCTGTTCAAACTGAAAATTTAGTGGCATGTTCCAAATCCTTCTTCCAGGTTCAACGTTTCCAAACGTCACATCAGTTCCAAGTACCACAGCACAAAGAACATCTACAGACCTACAGAAATATGCCACAGGATAAATAACAGACTCAGCAATGTGTAAGCAATCATCTTCACAGAAACTATTATACAGGATAGGATAATGCCATCAAGCTCAGCTTGGTTTATTGCAATACATTTCAACATGGTCTGTTATTTCAGAACATTTAAATCAAACATGCAAATCCCAGGAGATGGAAAGGAAAGATAAAAAATCCTCAGAAATAAAAACCCAAACCCAAAGCATTCATTCTAAAAACTTCTAAAAAAACTCAACAAAACAAAACCCAAAAAAAGCCCCCACAAATCCAGATACAATTAACCTGTAGTTTCCTAATGTGTCTGCATTATTTCTTTCCCCTCCTAAGTCTCACTAACTTTAATGGTAATTTGCTTTGACTTAGAGGACTGTCCATACCAAACTATTTTGGAGCATATTCTGGATAATTGATTTAATAGGGATTCAAAGTCCACAGTCACAAAGGTCCTTAAGCAACTAACACTGTAACAGAAATATTGGTACCTGAATAAGCCACTGTAATTAGTATTTCAATTACATTCTGTTCCCTGATTAATTACACATTTTACAAAAATACCACCTGTCCTGAAAATGAAAGATCAAGCTCTCCTGGGAGAAAGGAGGAGAAAATTACCCACAGAGAATTTGGCATTAAGTTTTCAGATGAGTCTTCACATCCTGCCATGCTAAATTTCTCACAAAGCCATGACCACAATTTCAATAGCTTGCCTAATGCTTTCCTGTTAACACATCCCCAAACCAACAAGTTTAGAGAAGACAATTTGTGCCAGGAGCTTGATGGATATTATTTTAAAAGGTGCACATTATCTCCATGTGCACTCAAATTTATTAAGTTGCAGTCTATAACCACGCGACAGCTTCATGGAGCATTTGCTTTATGGTAAGAAAAAAAAAGACATTAGTGCTCTTCTACAAGATGTAAGAGAGATGGAGTCATTAGTATTTGTACAGCAACCTAGTCAATCCAGTGATTTAGTAACAAGTTTGCATACTCTTTAATTATAAATTTCACGGAAATATCACATTACCTGAAAACCAAAAGACAAATTCCCTCCTAATGTAGGTCTACTGAGAGCTATTTCCATGGATAATTTGACCCTAAATTCTCAGCTCCACTGGCTACGACAAGCTGCTTAATTCACATAATTATTTTAAATTAATAGCTATCTGTTTCCAAAAGAAGAAGAAAGCGCTACAAGAATTTTCATGAGGGCAATTGCCATCTCCAAAAGCCAGAATAAGCATGTAATCCCACCTCAACCATTTAGATCTTCACGCAGTGCCAGAAAGCATGCAGGAACTAAGAGAATGCTAAAAGATGTACAATGCATATCTTTGCTCCAGAAGGGTAAAGGGGAGAGACCAGTTGTGTGAGAGAGCTGAAAGAGGAGCTTGGGTAACGATTTCTTACTGCTCAAAGGAGACAGAGGAAAACAAAGGAAAATTGGAAGACCTCAAATTCTTCCTAGGCTCAGGGATCAGACTCTAAAACTAACTTCTGAATAGGAGACATCTTTTTATTTGATTAGCATTTGAGAAAAGTTTTTGCTCTTTTAAATGTATTTATATTAACTTTTTATAGCCTGTTCTGATCACGTGGCCAGCAGATAGGTATCAGTTTAGCTTTGGCCTGATAGATGAGAAAATCTTAGCTGACAACACTTCAAACAAGTGTAGAACAGTGTACCAACTGCAAGGTCAGGTGAATTACTGAAAAATGGCCAGATACTATCGGACTTTACAATATTGATTGGCAAAAAAATCAGCTTTTTAATTAGATGGGAGTTATCGAACACAGATACATCATTGTATTGCTATAATAACAAAGGAGACAAGGAAAGCTGGGTAGTGTTACTTACCTTTTCCAAACATGCAAAGTATTATTTCTCATAAAAAATAATACATCCTAGCTGCTCTGCACACTGAAGTGGCAAGTAGATAATGGATCAAACAAATATATATTTAACTACTGATGCCTCCATAAAATTGGAAGAAATGCCTACAATTTTTGCTTCTTGAGGAAGCAGAAGCTCGTTCCTCCTTCTTTGCTTGGTTTTTATTCAGAACACCCGTCTGAGAACCCAGCAACAATCAGTTATAGAAACTCTGACAACTCTACATTTCTTCATGCTAAGGTCTGCAAAACTATATCTTTTCTAAATTAGAAAAGGAATGAATGCAGAATAATATTGTGTAATAATGGAAAAATTATAAATACTGAGCTCAAAGAGGTGCTCAGTGTACTTCATGTGTTGCCTTACATTTGAAATACAATTCTCTTTGATTTAAAACATACCTACTATACCTTTCTATTTCTGTAATATATATATTCAATTGTTTTTGGTTCGGGTTTTTTTTAATGCACCACAGCTAGCAAATTCGAGTTAAAGAAGCAAGAGTTGGGAATTAAGATCTGAGTATGTCATATTGCCCTTAATTCATGCTGGATGCAAAATTACAGTAAATATTTGAATTGCCATATTCTATTGTTATTTGTAGAGTTCTGCAAATCCACACACAACTACAGAAAGCTGAGATATATGAAAGTCAGCACTTGCAAAGGCTTTAGTGTAAAGGATTAAATTCTCCAACCTCATTATATCTATATCCAGGAAAGACAGTGTCTCCTTGTCTGTGTGACCCTGACAAGACTTCTGTCAAGGCTTTTGAAGCATCTGCTTGTATGCAAGAAGGCATGCCATGCTGCAGTATTCCTGCATAGCACAAGAAATAAAAGCAGAACTGCAGAAGGCCCGGAGAGTCCTTGGACTCGTGTATTGATGGCCAGGGCCATCTTAGGACACAAGCAAAGTAGGCATTATCAAGTGAGCAGGCTCCGCTGTCATACTGACACTTCAATTTTCTTTCAGACAAAGCCTTGGAAAGTCAGGTTAGAGCCTGACACTGGGGGTGGGCTTGTGTAACTACTGCTAGATGAGGAGGTTCTCATTATCTTCAGTGGTGAACAACTCTTACTGTTCCTCTGACAGTGCTGAGAAAAAAGAAACCAAAGTTTCCTGTGCTCATCTCAGATGCTTCTCTACTCTCTTTTAAGAGAACTAGCTTCACCATGGCTGCCCATCCTTTGCTGGTAACACTCAACTCTGCATTTGTCTATTAAGATTCTGAGTGGGTTTTGGCTTTAACACTCAGAATGTGGTTGTGCAGGTTGAAGTCAATTTACTACTGGAAATGAAGTCAATCAAGTGCTATGACTGGGGAGCAGCAGGCAAAGCCAGCATAAGCAGGCTGCTATGATAGACCAGTTTTTTATGCAGTATTTTAAGGAAGACAAGAGGGCATTTAGCTCATTATTCCTACCAAAAGCTTAAATCTAGTGCAGTGCTATTAAGTTTCACCACTTAGTCAGAGCTTTAAGATGTGGCATCAAAGAATTGACTATATTTAAACAAGATAATCCACACACTGTGCAGAAGTGTTGGCAAATTTTCACAGAATCACAGAATATGCAGAGTTGGAAGGAACCCACAAGGATCAATAAGTCCAACTCTAGACCTTCACAGAATCACCACAAGAGTCACACCATGTGCTTCAGAGTATCATCCAAATGTCCCTGGAACTCTGTCAGGCTTGATTCTGTGACCAGTTCCATGGGGAGCCTGTTTCAGTGCCTAGGAGAAAAACCTTTTTCTAATATAAAACCTAAACCTGACCTGATACAACTTAGGACTGGTTCCATAAAGTTGTCATCCAGGATTTTTAGTAGTCTTCTGAGGTGGGTTGTACCAGCTGTGTGATAGTCCCAGTTCTTTTCTGACAAGCTGAATTCCCCCAAAAGGACAAAGGCAGTTGACTTGGAAGTGTCCCATAGTTTCTCAAAGAATAACCTGTTGGCATCATTGTCTTGGCTGGGAGGTCTATAGCAGACTCCCACTATGACATCTGCATTCTTTCTTTGTCCCTTGATTCTTACCCAAAGGCTCTCAACTGTGCTATTGCCAGCTGTGAGCTCCATACATTCTAGCCCTTCTATTACATACAATTACATACATTCTAGCCCTTCTATTACATACAATGCCACCCCCTTGCCTCTCCTGCCCTTCCTATCTGTTCTGAAGAACCTGTAACCATCCAACAGGGCATTCCAGTCACAGATCTCTTCCCACCAGGTTTCACTTATGCCAGTGATGTCAAATCTCTGGGACTGGGCCAAAGCTTCGAGCTCCTCGTTTGTCCCTCATGCTGTGTGCATTAGTGTAGAAACACTTCATGTGTGGTACATTGTAGTCAACACCTCCTGAGGCAGATTGAGGGATCTCATTAGTGCTCGTGGCTTCCAGTTTTAGCACGCCATCCCATCACTCATCACTGGCGAGCCGGGTTTTGAATTTTTTATGCTGCACCACCTTCATCATGGAAAGTTTTCTAGCATTGATAACTATATGATTGCTGAATTTCCTCTACAGTGTATGGATTTGTGTACTTAGAGGGTAACAAAAAATTAGGAAGTGAGTACTGCCATAACACTATCAATGCAGAAAAATTTTAATTTCTTATATTTCTTTTTCAAATGAAAGCATGCAGTCAGATATACACCACATTGAATCCACCTAGCATGAAGGATTTTCAAATACTTTCTGACCACCAAAATTTTTACCTGAAAATTTTTGTTTATACCTAAATTTTCTTGAAAAAAAAAATAAATCTGTTCCTACTTCCTTCCAACTTCATTCCAAGCACTTTGCTGGGATCTGATAAAAGAAAGCATTGTAGGTTCTAAATTAAACTTGCTGCATGAATATCTAAAAAATACTTGTATGCACGTTTAATGGTGTCACATGTCTTCCAATTCACCATGTCATACTTACATCTCTCAGTGGTATGAGCATTTTCTAGTCCAGTAACATAAGCAAGCCTTAAATTATTTACATATGAACAGACTCTGAGATGATTCCAGGGTAGGACCCATGTCTGTGAGATTTCTGAAGGACTCTCTTGTATCCTTCAGTGTTATAGAATAGAATTATTTTGTAAAGTGTTTCTACTATCTCAGTTGAACTATACTGAACACTTCATGACACTTATAATACCTGAAAATTATAGATACACTGTTTCACTGATTATATGTTTGTTCTGTAGTATCTGCAGTATATAAGGGCTGTTCAAAATCCCTGTCTGAATTATTAGATGTAGAATTGATTTCAGCTAAAGAATTCTTTTCCTTTTGTTCTGTCAAGGTTGCTATTTTCTTTTTGTGAGAATTTTTTCTTTTGAAGTGTCAGCACAAAGACCAAGTATTTCTACTATGTTTGACTTCTGTAGTGATTTATCATAATTACTGTTTTCTTTCTGCCATCATTTACACCCCTTGCTATGAATGACCTTCCCCACTGGTTTGCTTCTCCTGAGAGCATTGTACGATTGCTATGATTCAGCTGCTCTCCTCTGCTCCCACTGGAATGGTTATGATAGATAGAAATGTTGTTAATGTCTTAAATGTCAAAATCATAGAAAGACTTTTTGTCAAACTATAAAGACACAACTGACTGTCTGGGACCACCAAAGTACCTCCCTTCTGGAATATGCTTCCTGATTGAAATTTGGACTATGATGGGAACTTGAGATAAGACTATTGTCCAAATATCTCAGGTCTGAGAAGAAGCAGACAAAGCTCAGGGAAGAATGTATGTTAAGAATCAGCCCTAGCTGGGTTCAGTGGGTGACAGGAGAATGGTTTGGGGCATGTAACGGCAAAATCTCTCCACACTAAAGAGAAAGAGTAAACCACACCTCCCTCCAGGGAGACCAGAGACACACAGGACATTCATGTGAAAGGCATCTGAGAAGCACTCATAAACCATCAAAGACCCACAAAGCACCCCCCAGACTCATTCCTGAGGCTTTCCACCACCAGAGGACTGCACATGATTCAAGTGATGCAACAAATCCAGAGTCTGTTGCAGGAGACTGCAGAGCTTCCCAGGGGAGCTGCCTGAGCAGTTCCACAGAGTGGTGATACATTTTCTACTTAATCTCTCTGTCACTCTTTCTTTTCTCCTCCCCACTTCCTTTTTCCTATTTCTTTCTCTCTCTCTGTCTTGAGTTTACTGTTAAATAAAATTGATGCTATTGACTTCGGCATATGGTCTCATTTGCACCTTAATTTGGGCAGAGGCATTGCTAATAATTTCAATAACTGGATCATAACCTATCACAAGCAAAAAGAGGGAGCAGGCAGTCATCCCAAATCTCCCATTTCACGTGCTTGCCTGTGCAATTTTTTCTTTCAAACTTTTGCACAAACAGAAAAGTTTTCTTGTGGACAACACTAGCATTTTAAACCAGCCCTCAAACCCAGGTTATGAGAACAATACAAATTTCAAGCCTCCATACTGAATGCTGCCCGTGTACTCCTGCATTGGTTCCACATCATATATGGGTGTTGTTTGCTGAGTTGGCTGTTTTCCTTCTCAAGGGAAAACTACGTTGTGGAATATGAACCCTCTTTTATTTCTCTAAAAAACAAATGGTATGCAACAACACAGCAAAATTATACAAATTACCTTGTCACATGTATCAGACTGACAGTTCTAACAGAACTGGAAATTGCCAAAAGATTTCTACCTCAAAGCAGACAATGCCATTACAATATGGCTTAGAGCCATAAGACCCTGCTAAAAATTCACTTTCCTTGGACTATTGCACAGACTATTATTTCAAATAGATGTGCTCAGCTTTGAGGGCTTTTTTGAGTTTGTTTTTTTTTTAAATTTTTGTCTACATATGGTATGCAGTATTTAGAAATGTAGGCAATGGGATGAAAAACAGTCTAAATTAACTAGAAGCGACATACCATTAAAATTGTCAGGCTGGGCTGCAGGTCATGACACAGATGGGCTGCCAAATATTTGTCACAAAATGAGGCCAATCATGACAGACTATTTCAGTCCGAATTAGTGAATCAAAATAACCAGACAAGCTATGTCAGAAAGATCTCTTCATCTTAAATGTGTTCTCCAAAGAGCTGTGGTGTGTGTATTTCAGAGCTCTAAGGAAAATGAGACATATTGAAATATCAGATAATATAATCAATCACATACATCATGGTTACAATTCTACACAGACTTTTGATTATTGACAATTTTAGTTTGACTTCCCCTTTGCTGTGGAAGGAAGACAGGACTGTAAGTGAAGAGAAGAACCAGCAGGTCTCATCTTGTGTTGGGCAGAGGTAGAAATGAGCAAAGTCTTCTCACATGAAAAAAAGTTTCCTGTGGACTGTGCTCAGGTGGTATTTCACAGCAGCACAGTACATGGGAAAAGATGCTCGCAATTAAATTTATTGAAGACATGAATATTTGATAAGTTTAGAAGTTTGTGTGAACTAAACACACACACACACATATATATATATACACATATCTATGATCTAGTACTATATATCATCTGTATCTATCTGTGTCTGTATAAAAGCAAACTAATCATTCTGATACACCAAAGTAAGCTTTAGCATTTTAGGTAAGATTTAGCATTCAGGCTTGATAGATGGGCAGAGGTCAATTTTATGAGGTCAATAAGACCAAGTGCCAGGTCCTGTACTTGGTTCACAACAATCCCCTGCAACACTACAGGCTGGGGGAAAAATGACTGGACAGCTGTCTAACAGAAAAGGGAAGGGGATGCTGGTCATGAGCTGGCTAAACATGAGCCAGCAGTGTGCCCCGGTGGCCAAGAAGGCCAATGGCATTCTGGACTGTACCAAAAACAGTGGCCAGCAGGATCAGGGAAGAGATCACCCCCCTCTACTGAGCACTGGTGAGGCCACACCTCGAGTACTGTGTCAAATTCTGGGCCACTCACTTCAAGGAAGGCACTGAAGTGCTGGAGCGAGTCCATAGAAGGGCAATGGAGCTGTGAAGTCTTACAAGGAGTAGCTGAGAGAGCTGAGTTGTTTAGTCTGAAAAAGAGGCTAATGGGAGACCTTATCGTTCCCTACAACTGCCTAAAAAGAGGTTGTTAATAAGGTGGGGGTCAGTCTCTTCACCCAGGCAACTGGTGGCAGGATGAGAGGACATAGCCTCAAGACGCACCAGGGGAGGTTTGAGTTGAACATCAAGAATTTCTTCATAGAAATGGTTGGTAAGCATTGGAACAGTATGCCCAGTGAGGTGGTGGAGTCACCATTCCTGGACGCACTCTTAGAGGCCTTTTTCAACCTAAATGATTCTGTGATTCTGTAAAGCAGACTTCTGTTCAATACGACAAAATGAAGCAAAATAAAATAAACCAAAACTGATGATTTCATTAGGGCCTGCAGCAAGATAGCTAACTTACTGTATGAAAGAATGCAGAAAACCCATTTGTCAATTTGAAAGCAACAGTATTGCACTGCACACACAAAATGCCTGAGTGAAAATCTAAGCTGTGAGCTATAGGTAGAAGTAATGAAAAGAAAGCAAAATAATGAAGCACTTGAACCTGAAAATCTGATTCACATTTTCATCATGCTGAAATGTTACTTTCTTCACTGAAACATTTATGTCTGTATTGATGATTGAGACAGAGTTTTGCAGAAGCTGTATTTTTAGACTATTTTCTGCTGATAGTGTTCTATTACTGCTATCATCTTTGTTTAATCATTAGGTAGAGTAAAAAAATGTTAGTTTCAATAAGAGATAATGCATGGGTTCTTCCGCTGACAAAGCTGAAATGTTTCTGGTTTTCAGCTGTATCTTGCTGTGACAGGCAGTTTTAAGGCAAGGTGACTTGCTTTTCTGTCTCTGCCTTTTATATGTTATTTCTTTTACAATGAAAAAAGAAATTCACCTGGGTAGCCTGATTTAAGTATTCCCTAGAATAACCTCAGCCAGAGAACTGATAAACAGTTGGGAAACTAAATGTAAGTTTTCATTTTAAAGAGCAAAGTCTAACTGAACTTGTGTTCACTTGTACAAAACTTTTATAAGGTGAAAGTTTTTCACTTTCTCTACAAAAACAATTTTTACAGCAGCTGGTGGGACAGTACCTGTGATCAGCAAAGGGCTGTAGGCGTATTCTGCGAGAAGGGCTAAGCTGCAGCACCTGCTGACAGAGTCAGCCTCTCTGATCCCACAAGGGAGTGACCCTTGGCAACTGCACCAGGCTGAAGACTTCAATTACCCATTTAAACCAAGCATTGCTTCACAGGCTTTTCCTTTTCCTTTTCCCTACTCATTTATCTTATTGCTGTCTTTTTTGTTTTCCCCTTTCTTCTCCACACTGCTGCATATGTCTCTTCCACACTTTGGCATGGGATAGAGCCACGGAGTGCTAATGAACAGTTTTAAAATGGTGCCACGGTGTCTCTCACAGTGCTGAAGAGCAAATCTGTCTGCAGAGGAAAGGAGGTGCCCTCACAGGGACTGAGGGATGCACCACACTGACAGCTAATACAGGGCTAAGAGGGCTGCTTTCACAGCTAGCAGCACAGGGAGCAGCTGTCAGAAGTGTGTGTATGGGACTCCTCATCCACACTTTGCTTCATTTGCTGTACTGTTATTTAGCTGTTTCATTCCTCCATGTCTCCTGCTCTTGTCCTCACTGCTTTCCCCAAAATTGGCCCCAAATGCTACTATGATAACAGTGATAGTGTGGATTTCAGACTGCCAACAGCTTATGGCACTGGATCATTTTCCTCACTCTTTACTAATATAAGAGCACAAACTGGGAACCAGGTAGTAACTTGTAGTATCTAAGATTCAGATTCACCTTATGTCTTGGACATGGCTGAAGCCATCCAAACTAAAGCATTAGATAAAAATAAGCAAAATCTTCTTGCAAAATGATGCTGTACTGGCATTGAGATTTTCTGGTTAAGAGGTTAAAAAAAAGAGACAAAGAAACCATAAATCTCAAGGGCCCCATGCTTGCCTAGAACTGTTGCAGTACATTTATCATTGTTACATAACACTAAAAGGATTTGTTGACTCTGTTTTCACTGGCACAAACATTTTAAATGAAAATTAGTACATGCATATGTAGATCAGTCCACTGCATGTAGTTACCTGATGGGATTTCTTTCTTTTCTACATTGGTTTATTTCTTTTCTTTTCTTATTTTTCTATTTTTTTAAGAGCTCAAAAATAGCATGTGGGTTATATAACTAATAAATGAAACCAGAGACAAATCCTAGCCTTAGGCACCACATGGAAGAGATGGTAACTGTCAGCTTTGACTACCCGCTTGTCAAAGGCTGAATAGGATGTTAACTCCTGAACAATACACAAGCTTGAAAATGTCACAGATATGGGTGAGTCAGGGCTATTATCCTGATCCACAATAAAAATCTCTGTGGTGGCTTAGTATTTTATCTGTACAAATTAATGTGTGCATTTAAATATGCCACTGTAAATCACTGCTAAGGTGCTCTGTAGCAATTAGCCAAGGGAACAGGCTGCTTCTCTGCTGTTTTGCACTAACCATGCAGAAGCTTCATGGTTACTTGGCCACCAGGAGACCTCCTACTGCCACTTCCAGTTCAGGCAGTATTCTCAGGGCCATTTCTCAGGTACAGAACATTGTCTTACCACTGTCCTCATCTGCTCTTATTTTGAATCCCTCATTCACTCAGTTCAGGGTTAAATTTAGAGAAAGTGATCTGTATATCATAATAGTTATGATACATTCAGGGGTTCATAAGGAAGAAAACACGGCTTTTCTTGGTGGATGAGCTCTGAATACTAGGAACACCATCCTTTACCCCTGGGAAATAAGGAAGAATTTAAGAATTTGTTGAAGGATAATATGATTGAGTAAAAAAAAACTACTGATGATATTTTCTAATCTGTCATGGAAGAAAGAAAACACTATTTTATCAACAACTTTTTTGAGCACAACATCTGATTTATTCTTGGAGGTATCCTATACAATTTCTGAATGCTTAGAGGCTGTTTTAAATTGGAAGATCCAAGAGAAATCTGTGAGATAACTTGGTTGAAGGCCAATGTATTTATGCCAAAGATAAATTAGCACATGAAAGGTGCAAAAGCAGTAAGGAAGATGGAAGACAGAAGGCAAAGGCAATGAAGATCGATTAGCTAATTAATCTTGAAGTAATAATTGTCAGCCTCATTGTCTTACTATGTAAAAAAGTTAATACTTCTAGCTTGGTGTAACTGGAAAAATACATCTGCAATTTTTTTCTTGGAACACTGAATAAATCTCTGATGCTTTAAACTGAATAATATCAAACCTAAGATAGTAGATCTAAAAAGAACAGCAAAAGTTTTAAAATGTGTGTCTGTTGCAGTTAATGCTGGTTTTATTGGTAGAAAACAATTTGTAACTGCTACACTTTTAAGCCTACATTTCACTTCTAAGTGAATTAATGGAGGAGTTGGCTGCATTTGCATGATTTGTCCACTATCAAATAAACTTTGATTGTAAAACTTAGAAATTGGTATTTACCAATATTTTCTTTGCCATATTATTGTTGTTTATGATGGCAGAAATTTGACCCAATTCTTAGATGCAATAGAATCTTCCAATCTGGGATATACATTTTCAATATATATTCAGAGAAAACTGGACAGGAAAATGACAAAACCAGCATGACACTCCTCACAATGTCATTCCTTAAGTCCCAACACTGACTGTAAACACCTATGGACTTCACTTTACACAGAGACACAAATTCGGTGGTCTCAGAAAACTTGTGTCTCAATAAAAAATGTCTGAGTAGCAGTTCAGAACTGTTTCCTGCATTCTTCTTGGTCATTGTTGCATGGTGGCTTTTCTTTTACATTCTAGGAATGGAGCATTGACTTCTTTTGCAATCAGTAGACAAATATTTTGAGCCCACAGTCAGTTAAATTTCAAAGTTGCCTAACTTTGTTTTCCAGATATCACCCACCTATTCCTAAGTCATCAACTTAAGATCTCAAAGGCAACAAAGTGACATTAAGGAGACACAATAGAATACATTTTAATCAATACAGAAGTCTTCTTCCTATGATGTCTTTCAAAGATGGACACTCAGAAGCAGTTATAAAATTGCTTTGTTGATTTCTAAAGCAAAGGATGGTGATAGGTTTCAGTATGCTGAAATTTGCATAATTACGTTAATTTGGGGGGATATTTGGCTGCTTTTGGAATAAACATCTGAAAAGTTCTTAGTAACAAATGTACTTTTCAAAGCATGATTCATAAAGGTAGCACAAAGGGGACATTTGTAGCCCCTGGAGCAGGTTGGCCTGTCTTGTGTTTGAACTCTCCACACAGAGCAACCTATATTTTTGCTGGATTACGGAGTGGTATCTATAGAAACTGTTCCCTTGCATTTTCAGATCCAAAAATAAACAAGTAGGGCTACTGTTTTTTACCTGTCCCTTTAAAGAACAGACTAGAAATATCTCTCTCTTTCCCCTAAAAATAAAACCCCAAACATTCCTGAACATTCCCAAATGTTCAGTAAGATTAAAAGAGGACTTATTAAAGTGTCCCTCATGATTTATATGACAGAAAGAGGTAGTTTAATTTTTCAGAATTCAAAATCTGTATCTTCATTATATTTACTGTAATTTCACACTGAATTAGAACAGTCTTTCTTAACTCAACAGTAGTTTAGTCAGAAATTTTTTAATTTTAAAAATGAGCAAATATAATTCTCTTTTAATTCTCTTGCATTCATGTCATCATTGAGTCATTAGAATACTAAAACACTTAAGGAACAGTAAAACTCCTGTGGACATTGGAATGAGACTCAAGTTCCTAAAAGACTTTAGGCAGATTGAAATAAGAATCATATACTTACTTAATCATAGTCAGTTGAAAACACTGGGGTAGGTAAAAACGAGAAACAGAACTTGTCTCTGAACTTCATCACTTCCTTAATAGTTTGGAGTTTTGCTAGATGCCACAGCAAGAACTCCTATATGTACTATGACAGATGACAGTGCATCTCCATACTTTTGCAATCAAACCATTCTCTCAGAAAATGTTTTCTGCTGCCTGCAGGGATCAATTTCAATAGCTACTATCACCCTAATCCAATAGACTGCCTTATTTTATTACAGCACAACAGAAAATCCTGGAATCAAGATTTTCATTCCTATTTGCTCTACATCCCCCACATACAATTCTGTGTCCTTATTTTAATCTTCTCACCCACATCTTTTCACAGAGTAAGCCTTGCTATAATGCAGTGTGAACTGTGGTGTTCAGATACTTAAAAGATCTGATGCTATGTGACAAAAGAATGGGAGATAAAACAGGGGGGAAAGTATGTAATCCTGGGAGAAGATGTTTGATGCATGATAGCCAGCAGCTATTTCACCTACAATATAAAAACAAGATTTATGCAGATGTCATACTGAAAGCTGGGTTTTGGCAAGAATGACAGCACAAGCTGCTCAGTCCCGTGAAGCTTAGGTACTTCTGCATCTGTGCAGAAACAAATCTTCAGGTGCATGAGAAACTTTAAATGCACATGTAGTATCACTTTTGCTCTTATGAAATCCCGGTATTAGACAGCCACAGCCTAGACCATTGATCTGCACCACCAGACTTAGATGTTTTATTCTATCTAAAGTCTTTGCCTTTTCCAAGGAAGAACAGAAGTGCTTAGCACCTTCAGTCCTGCTCTCAGTTAACACCCACAAGAAACCTATTTGAGCCCTCTGTGACTCCTTTCTGGACCAAGGCCTTGAGTTCTTTTTCCATGGAAACCAAGGTGATGAGGCTGGAGGAGAGCACAAGTGCAGATCTCATACTGATACTGCATTAGGATGCAGCCTAAGCAGGCCAACATTCAGATTCAGGAGATGAGAAATGCTACCAGCTCTCACTAAGCAGACACATTTAGTTCCTTAAGTTATCTGGGCATGGCCTGTATAGTTTCTAAAAATCCTACTTTGTGCCTCTCTAAATAAGTATTCTTTAATTAGTATCCTGAAAGTCAGTGTTAAGATTAACTGACTCACTTATTGGAATGAAAAATGAGTCAGCTCTTACCTTGTATTGAGAAGGCAGACACTTAGGAAAAAAATGAGCAGACAGATTAGACCATGATGCAGGAGGACAGAGGATGGCTGTGAGAACTGAAACAACATAGGACCACAATAAAATAGAGGTTTTTCTTTTCCAGGAAAAGAAATCTGTGGGTTTAAGGTTTTCATGCAGAAATGTGACCATGACAGGGAAGAGGAGATATTTTTGTTTGGTTGGTTTTGGTGGGTTTTGTTTTGTTTTGTTTGTTTTCATGGCTTGAGTTTTTGTTTGTTTGCTTGTGTCCGTGTTTTGGTAACATTTTCACTTCTTTTCCTGTCTGTTTCTGGAAATCTAGCATATATATTTACTTATGTGACCACTCAGGCAGGGATGGATGCTCTTTCAGGATCACCTAAATGGTGAAGTTTGAACAAAAGTGTCAGTTTCTTACAGAGGAGGATCTGCCCTCTTAGCCAGAAGCTTTTGGGGACAAGAGCTATATTCAAATGATGACACCTCAAACACTGTCATTTGAAATACTGTGCCATTTTTAAGCTTTCAAAATAGATACATAAAAGAGTATAAAAGAAAAATTAATCCTAGAAGTCAGTAATGTATTATGTGGTTGTAAAAGAAAAAGTTACTTGTGTTCAAACACTGGATAAATAAGGATTTCAGCATTGAAATACTCTGGGTTACAAGGTTTCTTTCTTCTCAACATGCAGCATATGTCTGTGAAACAGCACTAAATATGTTGTCTGTATCAAAAAATTAAAAGGCTACACCTTATCACAAGGCAAGTGCCAGAATTACTAAAATTAATTTATAGAGAAAACATTAATATTTCATATTTTATGAATGTACAAAAATATCCCCCAGACATATGTTGTCCTCTGACACTAGTTTTGAGTTATGTGCATATCTGTTTAATATAAGATTCTAAATGGTGTTAATTTTCATGTCATCTTACAACCTCACAGATATCACTGAATATTCTTTCACACACACACACACACACACACGCACACACACAAATTAGTTGAAACCAAAGAAACTTAGAATACTTTTTCAAAGGTGGTGGTCATACAGGCATGTCATTTTAAGGGAGAAAACACCAAGCTGCTGAGGAGAGAGGAGGAAGTCCAAGGGATGTGATGGTAAGGCTGCCACCAAAGTTCGCTACCCTCTGTTCAGGGAAAGGACCAACATTTCAGCCTTCCTAACCTTCGCTGGCAATCAAAAGAGTAAGGGAGTCCTCCCCTCTCCACAGGACCTGCTTTCTTTTATGTCCCACTTCAATCTCACCTTGATCTGATTTCTAATCCAACAATGGAGTACTGATATTGGGGAAGATTTTAAGATACAGTTTTCAAAGTGTCTGAAACTATATCTGTATTAAAACTTTCACTTTTTTTACCAATACTTGCTACTATGACTCATCACTACTTTGGCTACTATGACTCATCACTACTTTGGCAATTACAGCACCAAAATATTTTCCTATTTTTTTCAGGCTTTTAAAGTATGCACATAAATAATAAAAAGGATGTGAAAAAACATGTCAGAATCATTTCAGATAGAAATTAGACACTTTGAGACATACCTAATATTGATGCTGACATTTTTGCTGTTGATTCACTGACCTTTTGGATTCTATCCAAGTGGGAGAAGAGAATAACTTTTGCAAAGTGAACACCTAAGTTCCTTTCAAGGACAAGGGAAAAAGGTGAGGACATCTCAAGGGAGATTCGGACAAGCTATTGGACTCTTCTCACTTGTGGTTGGATTGGGACTGATAAGGAACTTCAAACACCTATATCTATATGAAATAGAAATCCAAAGCTCCAAACCACCCTGTGAGGGCCAGTATCTCAGAAAAACAACAACAAACAAACAAACAAAAAAAAACAACAAAAAACCCAAACAAAACCAAAAAACAAACACACACACACAAAAAACAAACAACCTAAAAAACTCCAGAGAGACTGAAGTCCTTTCCTCAAAACAGGTCCTCAAGTTTAAGTAATGGGAAATATCAAGTGCAAAATATTATGTGTGTAGAAAGGTTGAGCAACTGTAAGAATAATTCACACAGTGAAGTGAAAGGTCTGAGTCACTCAAGGATTTAGAAGAACTGCCAGACATCCTAACTGCAATATAGCTAGACATGTATGTTTCCTCAAACGTTACTGAGCACTTGCAGCCCTCACTTATGAACTAAATATCAAATGGGTATCCAGAGGACTATGTTGCATTTTACACAGTGTGTTGTTCCTTGCGTCTCTGAGATATAACATTTGTTTTCCTATCCCATACAACTGTTGAAGAGATGTTAATAGAATATTTATGTTTGGGATTTTATTTACTTGCATAATTCCATAGATTTACACTTATAAAAACACTTGAATAAAAAGAAATTTTACTTTTACAATACTGCCTTACCTCTGATCCTTTTGTACAGGAGATAAAAAAGCAATGGAAGAAACTGCCCACACTGCCTTTTCAAGACTTCTCTGAAACCAAGCAAGTCAGAAAACTTTGAAAGAGGTAGTGTTTGTGAGATTATTTGTCATAGAAATGTTGGACACATAAGCAACAAGTGGCATATTGAATTCTAACATGGTTATGAATGTTAAATGTTCATATTTACCTAAACTTTGCCAGAACAGAAATTCAAAAGCTTCAGTGTTTTGATTTGATGCCTTTAAAGAAGTTTGGTTCCCTGCCAGAAGAAATAGCCATGCTGTTCATGTTTGAAAACATCTTACTCCAAAGATAAAAGTACTTCTAAACTGTTATTTGTGTATATAAGTGAACAGAGGTCCAACAATTAGTTTGGGCCTTGATAAACTTAATTTCTGTTGTGAAGCAACCTGACAACACTGAGTAGAAGTCGACAAAAATTATATCTTTATAAAATCTTAATATGTTTGAATGGCTTTAGTTTATTTAACATATAAATGACATTTTAGAAATCCTTGAAGAAGGATCAGCAAATTGTAATGTAACATTGTGGCAATCTAAAGATAAAGCAACAAACAAAAGGATTGGATGCTGGTCTGATACGTAACAAAAGAAAACATATCACCTTTTTGGAGTATAAAAACCCAATAGTTTGAACAGAAATATTTACAAAAGTAAATTCCTCTTATCTCATGGATGAATCTGTTAATTAATGAGATATGCTTTCATTGAGTGATATTCTTTGGTTATGTCTCATATTATTTCTTCTGCTCAAATTAGCAGAAAGAGAAGCAGAATTCAGCAGGGAGTCTGACCAGAGAATGCAAAATGGCATGAGAAAGAGTTTTGCAGCATTCCATTATCTTTTATTTGCTCTAAGGAGAAATGAGTTTTGCAATGAAATTCTTAAGAATTTTATTTTCCATCTGAGAGTCCTGCTGCAGGCAGGAGGGGTACAGTGAGAAAAGACAGTGAATAAGGAATTTTGTGTATCTGTCCAGGCAGAAAATTGTCTGCATAGCTCCTGAAAGATCACTATCTAACAACACAAAAATATGATAATTAAAGACCTAAGGTCACCATATGTTCATTGTAGATGCCATACTACGACCCTCTTTAGCATAATTAATTAAATAAATACCCTGTTGGCCATTCCTACCTCAGTGGCAAATTCTCTCTCTGGTATATGTCACTGAAAGCATCATGTTCCATTGAAAGTCCCAAGACAGAAAATACATTAGATGCTGTTTTGTGCGTCAGGCCCCCATCCTAGTGTAGAATGCAGAGGTGGTTGATGTACTGGTTGTAACTGGTTGCTCATCATGGAAACAATTCATCTTTCCACAGCAGGTTATATTGACAGCAGTTGGCCTTTCTAACAAAGCCAGCGACTCCTTGATAACTAATTGAGTCTAGTGGGGTTAGACAGCATAGTCATCAAGGAACAACACAGGTCTGATGACTACAAACAGTTACAGTTTCTGATTAATAAAATACTCAGGCAGGCAAAAATTATCATTCCCTCCCTCTTCAGGGACTACTTTATTATTTTGAAAGCTACCTTGAATATAGACTGTGCTTTGGTTGTACTTCCATACTGAGTATAATCCTTTTTTATCAATTTCAAAAGTGCACCAGTTGCTTTGCACATACACATACATGCTCACACACACACATTCCTATTAACACTAGCAGCATTCTTTAGAGCTAGCCAGATATTATGCACACAAAATTTTTTTGTTCTTCAGAAACAAGCAATTGTTCAAATTCAGTGTTTTAGGAAAATACTTTTCCACACAATTTCTTGTAAAAGTAAGTTTTAAAACTTTTTGGGTTGAATTTAGCAAACAAAAAACACCCCCTCTCTGTCTTTCCAAAACAGATTATTGCATAGTAAGCTAATAGAGGAATGAAAAGAATTTCACTGAATTTTGCATATCAGTCTAAATACAGTTATTTGTAAAGGTTGAATTCATAGATATTTGTCCCAGAGCTCTTATTTTCAGGTTCAGGCATGACTAACCAAGCAGAGAATTTGTAAGTACAGCCAAGCATTTCTGCTAGCTATGTCAGCAAGAGTGACATGGAATGAATTTTGGCATAACACTGTCTAATTGCTTCTTAATGTGCGTTTTTCAATCACGTTGGTTATATGATTTTACAAAATGAATTAAAAATAAATCCTTCCCATTGTTTTGCTTAGGCTTTTACAAAGACTTTTCAGTCTTTTCTACATGAAGAAATTTAAAAAAAAAAAAAAGAGTAAGACAATAAAATATTGATAAAATCAAAGTATTGCCAGTTCTACGGAGAACATATTTACTGTTGAGAATTCATTTTGATTGAAGGTTTATGATCAAATTCTGCTATTTTTCACAAGACAGAAACTAATGCAATTTTTAGGTGTTTTCTTTCCATACTTTATATAGATTTGAAGATGTCAAATTTGTTTTCCAGCAAAGTTAGACACGGTTTATAATCTTGAGTGTTCTGAGAAGTATTTCTCACTGACTTGTCTCTCCTTAAACTTTCATTGTAAGGACTTACAGTGACTATTAACCTAGAGTTTTTGACTTCAGCCTTAGTATAGAAGCCTTTCATGAGTTAAAATGAAACAGAGAATACCAATACTTAATTTTTCTGTGAGCTCATACCAATGACAGAAGTGAAAGACTTTACAAGACTTTTCTCCATGTAATCTCTATTGAGTTCTTGCCACCGGCCACACACACTATTCATTTCAACTGGGTGCTCTGTGCTCTAGGGTAGATCCAACAGAGGAACAAGAATGGTGGTATGGGTCAGGATTCAGCAGCTAAGTGGAAACAACCTAGAGAAAACTCATTAGTCTTGCCAACATCTAGGAACACACTTGGGTTGTGTAAAATTATCATTAATACGTATCATTATAAAATGTAGGTTAAAAAACCCCAAACCAACCCAAAATTCTTTCTATTTCCTTGATTTATCCCTCCTACACTATTCCCAGGTCAGCAAAGTTCTAATTTAGGTTTAATTTTTTGTTGCAAAATTAAGTAAGGACTTTGAGGTACTTACTTACTAGTTGTCAGAATATTGAAATTTGCTGGAAAAAATATTAAAAAGTTGTATTCATGCTTTTTTTTTCCCTCCTTGGTACTTATATCTGACAAGCCACAAAAGGAATCTGAGCACAGACAATAAATCTGAAGAACTCAGTTTAGGGAATTTCTTTCCCGGAAGACAGTGTCAAGACAAGGTGGTAGTGGGAGCATGGTGGATGTTTTCCTAGTACCGCAGGCTGCTGCTCAAGTCCAGATAAAGGAACACACTCTACAGGTATTTCTTTAGCAAAGGAGGACCAAAAGAGAAAAGGCCAGATCACACATGACTGTGGATCACATTCCACTTGGCTTTTGTCATGAGCTCCTTGGAGACAATCTACAAGAACAAGAGCTATTGTAGAAAGCTTATGATGCTACTTCCCTCCAACTGTTCAAAAACCTTCTTCTGTAGGTTTCCTCAGCAAAAGGCAGCTGTAAAAGCACCCCAACTCTTTCCCTGTCCTAAGAGAGAGCCTTTCTCTCCTCTGACTTCTTGATAAAGCTTACCTGCTTTTAAGCCAGACATTTAACCTGAGCAGTATCATTTTTCCTGAGGTAACACAGTCATTATCTCCATGTTCTGAGAGCAAGAGCATTGGTGACTAATCTGGTGGCATGGGATGAGATTACCATTTTGAACCAGTTATAGCCTTAATGAGTTGCTTTTACTTCTGTGTGAATGGAAAAGGCACCAAGGCAAACATAAGGAACCGTACAATACCTACAAAAAAATTCAGATAAAATTCTCATTTAGATAATTTTATAATTCCTAAAGAGCCTATAAAAATAAACCCTAAAACTTCTCCAAAAACATTCAAACATCTCATGCAACCTTTCATTGAGCTCACCATTAGTGTTACAATCAATAATGTTAAACCCACCAAGAGGGTCAAAGAATCACAGAATGATTTGGGTTGGAAGGAACCTTAAATATCATCTAGGGACACCTTCCACTAGACCAGGTTGCTCAAAATCCCATACAGTCTGGCCTTGAGTGTTCCCATTTCTTATAGGAAAATTCTCTAGCTCAGAGCAGAAAGCTGGCTATTAGGATAGCCAGAAATGAGAGCTAATTTTATCAGCCAGATTCCCTGGCAGAGTGTCATTGCCTGCAATAAGACTCTTTGCTTTCTACATACACCAAAGATCTGGTTTTCTCTCTCTCTGAGCTGCATTTTGAATGGACTTTTCTGCAAACTCTTTTCTCCTGATTAGTCCATAAAGGTAAATTGGGCTTCAGTACAAGTGTTTTGAAAACCAGCATGGGGTATGCACGAGTGATCTATTTTTCATCCGATTAGGAAAAACAAGATGTGTCTCAGACTTCCTGCTGTGCCTGGAAACTACCTCCCACTCGTACTTGCATTCTCTATTAATTCAGCTGTGCTCCCTTCATTAACTCCATCCTCTTTGCAGTTCTGTGTAATTTGGTGTCATTCACAGCACACTGACTAAATGACAAGTATGGAAAAATCTATTTTCTGTTCAGAATCCTAACATTATAGAGAATCGTAAAATCTACATGGAGTTCTGCAATAGCTCCTTGGCAGGCAAGCCAGGGTGGCCTAGTATTCTACCTTGTCTTAAAGTTTCTCTTAGAGTTTTGAGACTTCACTTTTCTCCTTGAGCTTCCCCTTTATATTTGAAGGGTGACTAAAGAAATGTGTTATAATATTAGTAGGATGTTCTCATTCTTTCAAGATCCTCTGCTGATATGCATATGATGAGGGGGAAGTTTACACTGGGAAAAATTTATAGACCTGCAGACCCTGTTTCCCCCATCAGACACATTTCTGTAATTCTGAACTGTCCCATAAGGCTAAAAGGAATTTTGCTGATTTTTTCCTAATAAAACCCTTTGAGTGGGCTGCAGAAGCGGAGAACTTCACAGTGTTTCTTTTCATTTGCTGTAGTAAGTGCATCTGAACACTGAAATCCATGTCAGCAATGGGACTTTTCCATATCACCTTCCGTCTGCTGTAACACCAAACTTCACTAACTTCTTCTGTTTGGTTTGTATTGTTTTCAGCTTGTACTTAATCTTTTGATATGTGGTCCTGAAAAAACATGAATGTGCAGCTTTCTGTCAAAGATCATTCTTGAGTCTTTGCCTAACATGTTTATTTCCAGCGTGTGTATTTCCAACAGATTTTACATCCTGCCTTTTACAGGCAATGTAATATAACCTACACAGTGTAATCTCTAAAGACAAATGCCAAAGGTAAATGCACATGATTTCAAAATTAATGTGAGATTTATAGCTAGGAAAGAGCAACATTTTTTTAGTGACTATTCTTCCCCTCAATTTCACTTTAGATGCCGTATTTTTTTATAAACTAAATAAACCAATCTTTGATACTTTTATTTGGGAATAAAAAAAAATTATCATCAGGTTTAACATTGTTTTTCTACTGTTTTGACAAAGCTAGCAAAGAAAATTGCATGATGTTCTGTTGCATTGGCTTTGTTCAAAAAAGTTTTGCTAGCTTTACCTGAACTGCACATGATACTTTGGGAAATTAAAAATTATATATATTGAAAATTATGGCTCTATTTTCTCCGGTTTCATACAGTTTTTCATTCCTATTATAATAAAAAACTGATTTGCATTAACTTCATCTGGTTTGATTCCATAAAACACTATAAACACAGTGGGAATCAACCAGAAAGCAAGAAGAATGTCAACAGAGAAAAAATTACAATGTATCAATTACCAGTTTAGTTCTGAAGCATTTCCTCTCATCCCTCTGATAATCCTGGGGTGATGATAATATTTTATAATAAAGAAACTGGTAAAAACCAAGTTCAATCATCTTCAGATGCTATTGATGTTTGCACAAAGGAAATTGCTGCCAAAAGAAAAATAGACATTCCAGAATTGTACAGTATGTTAGAAGAAATTTGTACAATTTCTTAGGCTGCATGTAACAAAACACACACTGCTTTCATTTTGCACACACACACACAAATTCTTTGGAGTTTAATGGAATTACAGATAATAGAATCTGAATATCTTTTGAGAGGATTGAAGAAACCCTTTCAGGTCTAGTCATTGACTGAAAGACTCTTAGAACCGCATTTCGCAGCCTTATTTCAATAGCAGGGGCTAATATGATTAGTCTAGCCTGGAATTAAGATTTTATCAAAAGACAAACGAACAGTTTGATATAAGTACAAAAAGTATAAGGAAAAAACCTGCAGAATTGTTTCTAAACTGGCATGTCTTACAAGAAAACAACTACAAAACAATTTTCTGAACATAAGGAAAAAGACGGGGAGAGATTAGGTCTTTAAAGTTAAAGCCCAGCAAAGTTTACCAGAGTCAATTGAGTTAATGTTTCCTCATTTGTACCTGGGTCCGTATTGCAGACTTCTCACATTCCACTTCTTTTTTCTATCAATATGGATATTCCAAGTTTCTTTGTTTTAAGCACTGTGATGCTATTTTTCAGGATCTGGTCTGCAGGTATCCTGATCCTCTCTTTGTCATGGAAGCAGCACAGATAGAAAGTTGAGTACAGAGGGACTGGATGCCAAGTCCAGTTGGATTTGGAGACAAAAGAGAAATGCTGATGTGGTTAAGCCCAGACAGCAACTAACCACAATGCAGACTCTGACTCATTCTCCTCTGGTGGGAAGGAGAACCAGAAAGAAAAGGTAAACCTCATGGGTTGAGATAAGGACAATTTAACAACTGAAACAAAATATAAGAATTTTAATAATAAGGGGGAGGAGGAGAGTAACAGAACCCAAGAAAAACAAGTGATTCACAATACAGTTGGCCACCACCCACTGATCAATACCAAGCCTGTACCATACCTGTGATAGGTTCCTCTTCCAGGTAACTCCTCCAGTTTATATATTTGGCATGGCATACTCTGGTACGGAATATTCTTTTAACCATTCCAGTCACCTGTCCTGGCTATACTCCCTCCCAGCTTTTTGTGCAGCTCCTCACTAGCAGAGCATAAGACACTGAAATTCCTTGACTTAGTGTAAGCAAGATTCAAAACATCAGTGTGCTATCAGTATGATTTTCATACTAAATCCCAAACACAGACTTGTACTAGCTACTAAGAAGAAAATGAACTTTGTCCCCGCCAGAGACAAAAAATAGTAGAAATATCTTGGTCTCTTATCTGAAAGCAAAGGTTTCAGAAGTAGGCTGAGTTGGAAGTCAACCTGGTATTTTTCAGGTATATGACAGTAAGTTTTGAGGATCATCTGAAGTTAACCCAAGCTCTCTGCATAGACATAACTTTGAGTCACTGGTGTCTGAATGCATGAGGAGAGTGCTAACTCACTCCAAGAAATCCTATGTTGTGGGTTGTTTAAATGTTTTAACTCATTAAAGTTCAAGACTAAATTAGATTGAATTCTTAAGCACCATGAGTTTCAAATGCTGTGTAGTCAGATCATGAGGAAAATCAAGAAAAGTTTGCCACAAGAACTTCTCCTCTGGCAGTTCTGCCAAATTTTAAGGGGTCTGATATAGTGGAAACTGTTTCCAAACAGACTTCACGTTTGTTTTGATGTACAGAAAACTCAGAATCACATTAAAACATGATTTGTGTCATGCTTGGGGATCCGTCAGCACCACCCTGTGCTTGCCTTCTGCCATATGTCATTCACTACATAACCAGTTTTGGCCTTGAAGTGAAGAAACTCAAAAGAGGATTTGGGGCTCACATAGAGATTCAGTTTTCCAAGCTCCGCTGAGCTGATCAAAGTCCAGTTAAATGCATCTTGTCTGTTCTTTGAGATAATAGTTTAGTCATTGCAATTGCAATTGCTCTTGTTCATGAGTTACACAGCATGAATGAAGAGTCACCCTTCCTTTGTGGTCAATAAGGAGAAATGCAAATGCCACAGTGTAACCATTAACATAGAATGTCAGAGACAGCACTTGGAACTGTACAACAAATGCTAGGCTTTTTGCCCCTTTCAAGAGAATTGTTTTTCACAACTCAGGTTTTTGTTTGTTTGTTTTTTATTTTTCGTATCAGCCATTGCATTTCTCCTCCCCATGAAACTGTCAGTTTGTCTTCTCTGATTCAAGTGGTTTATGACTCATTCCCTTGTTATATGCTATACTGTAATTGTAATTGTTATTTCCATTATCTGGTACATGAGTCATTTTCTTTGCAGCCTTTGCTATAAAGTATGATTCTCACTTCTCTTAATATCTTTTTGAGATCCTTGTGCGTTGATGATGATCATATTTTATATTCATTGAATACAACTTATTTCCATCTCAAGCATTTAACTGCATTTATAGTTTTTTACTATATACTAAGCACTACAAGCATCACCTGTATATCTTAAGTCTTCCCTGAAATTTTATTCTGCATAGTCCTAATCCATCCACTTTCTTGGGATATTTTGTCTGATCCATAGCTTTGGAATTGTCTGATTTCCTGGCATCATGTCTAAAGGTCACAGTTTTCTTGAAGTTACCCCTCTTCCTTTTACATATAACAAATTATATAGCAGTGAGGGTAATTCTTGCCTATATTGAGTCCAGAAGGATTTTAGCACTGTGGAAAATCACTTTAAGTCCAAATATCCTCATTTAATTGCCAACTGCGCCTAGCTGTAAACTGTAGTTAGGAGTAGGATAATAGTATTTCCTGAATGTATCCATTCCTCATGATTATATGCTATACCATGCTATCATGCTGTGCTAAATTTCATATTGAAGTTGACAGATATGATGGATAAAATCCAGGCTGGGCCAGAAGACCAAGAAAAGATCCATGTTCAATTCTAGTCCCTTTTAACTATTCAAAATAGTAAGATAAGGGTACTGTGGAAGTTCTGCCGAGGTTTTGCCCACACGGATAAAGTTTACCTTCACTGATGGGTGTCTCAGGGTACTCATAAGAAATGATTATGCATACCATCACCACAACCAGGCTCAGCAAAATAAGTAAACTTCGTGTTGATTTGACCTTTTTTCTTTCATTTGTAGACTTTTGTCTGTCATATATAGACTTCCCCCCCTGCTCCGCATTTTCAGGTATTTATATATTGACTTCCATCTTGCCCTTTTTTCATAATTGATAGTTGATTCAGGCTCTCTCCTTTCAAAATAAGGGAAAACTGCCTGAACCTAAATTTGCCTCTTTTTCATTCTCTAAAGGCAGTACCTTCTTACCCTGCACTGCTGCTTTCACTGAACATCTTCTGAAGAGAGGAAAAAGGAATGCACACAGAGTGTTCACAAGTGAAGATAATTATTGTTTAGTGCAAAAATTAGATTAGACCATTCTTAAAAATAGACACTACTCTGTAATTTCAAACTTCCCAAAAGGTTACCCAAGTTGTAATCAAACTTTCAAATAAATTTATACCAAGAATGGAAAATTTCCAGTCCCAAGTATTTGTGTCTCAGGAAGTTAGGAGTAACCCAAACCAGAATTCTATTATAAGTAATAGACTGTGTTCTGAAATGCAAATTACATAAAAATGTCTTCACTCTAACTATTTTATTTCAAAGAGCATGAACCTATTTAATTCTGACCCTTAAAGGAATAGTGATGCTCTTCAGAAGAGTACACAGGGACAAACAAGAATATTCACATTGACCAAATTCTACAGTGTCTTAGTTGAAGGGGAGAACTAAGATATCTATGTTGACCAAAAAATAATCCCTCTCCTTTTAAATTTAGAAAACAGAACTTTAATTAGGAAAATATATATATATATATATGGAAAAAGATAACAGTTCTTAACCACAATACATTTATATGTATATCCAGAAAGGACCAAACACCAACTTCTTGTAATAAAACCTCCCCCCTCCCCAAACAAGGCAAACAGTTAAAAGGTCTTTTGGCTACCCCAAAAAAAAAGGCCTGCAATTGGATCTAAGGACAGCAGGTGGCGATGTCGAACCTCAGCAGCTGCCCTCTCTCTCTCCCAGGGGATGCAGTTATATTTACGGACAGCAGGAGGCAATGTCACGCCCCGGCCGGCTGGCCTCTCTCTCTCCAGGGATGGCACGTTACCAGGTCAGCAGCAGTGATGTCGATGACGAGAGCAGCAGAAGGAGACTGATCTCTGAAGTACAGCAAACAGGAGTTCTCTCTCTCTCCTCTCCACGGCAGCTCCTGCAATGCCCACAGTTGTCCAAAGATGAAAATGGTCAAGTCAGGGATGAGAAGGCAGAGTCTCAGTTATCCAGCAATGCCAGACACCACTGTGCCTGTGCCTTGCTCACTCTGCTGATCGCTGCAGCTCCTGACCTGTGCAGGAAACTGCAGAAACCCCCTGCAACTTCCCCCCCACACCTCCCCAAGACATTCTCCCTCCCCCTGCTGGCCTGGGGAGAGACCAGAACAAAAGGCCCCAGCTAAGCGATTAACATCAGGATATGAATAGTCATCTCACCCTTTGTTAACCACTTTTACAGACTAAGGCGTTGCCTCCAAGCTTTTAGGAAAGAATTCCAACAGATTGTTGAAACTATAACATACAGTCAAGGCAGGTTCTTATTCAGGTATGTGTTCAACAACAACCTTATTAAACAACAGCCACTAAAAAGAAAATGCTAGCCACTCCTTGTGAAAATCCAAGCTGCTGTTACAGCAAATGCTGTTATTTAGGAGTCTGTTTGAATATAATTGACTCCTTTTTAAATCTAGAAAACAATTGGTTTTCTTCCTGTAGCAGTATATCTGAGATATCTCAGAAGACTACAGCATTCTCAATCATATCAAGCAGTATCTTCCCATTAATCAAACCACACCTAACTGGAGATTTTCTCCCAGCCATTCTCTAAAGTCTGTGTTGCTGCTATGACCTTCTGTTAGTACAAATCCCATAGACCTCATTATTCACTAGTTACCACAGTCATCCTGCCTGTAACATGAACATCATGCATATGTGTAACTTAGGTCTCCAGAATCTTCATGAAGAGAATAAATGCACTCACAGACTTAAGAGTCTGAAATATTCACATATTGATCCAGAATTCTAGAATTCATCTAGAATTCTATGTTGTAGCATCTTCCTCTGGACAATCACAAACTGTCCCTTCCAGAAACACATATTTAGTCACTAAAGACTGATATCCTGTTCTGAAATCACATCCAGGAAATTTAATTCATGTACCTTGATGAGTTCACTGTGTCTGCATATGTTCCTAAATTTGTCTATAAGGCAGCAGAT
Organism: Sclerurus mexicanus; assembly: GCA_013396755.1. Lineage (NCBI taxonomy): Eukaryota > Metazoa > Chordata > Aves > Passeriformes > Furnariidae > Sclerurus > Sclerurus mexicanus. The sequence goes on along the minus strand of VWZF01001789.1, from coordinate 798,087 downwards.
ATTTATGACTTAACAGAAAAAAAATCATGGACTTCTTCAAAGCTTTGAGGCTGATGAGGTTTTGGGATAACCATGAATGTTTCTCAGACTTTTTCAAAAAGTTTTGAAATAATCATATCAGAGAACAGCTCATGCACAATTACTGCATACAAAAGTGAATTCATTGTCATTGTTTATACTTGAATTCTTGAGAAAATCAAGCCAGCTGCAGCTGCTGACAACTCCTGAATATTCATGTTGTTCAGTGGGTGATTTGGAGCCTGGCAAAAGCAAACAATGAATCTGTCACAAACAAAATGAAATAAATAAAAGTTAATTCTTGCACATAGCTGTCTGCTGTGCATCTTTGAATTCAGACAGAGGAGAACAGTACAGTCCTTTAAATATGGTGGGGTTTCTTTAAATCAAAATCTTAAGGCATAATGAAATACTGGGTGTGCTTTGAAATTTCTATATGTGACTAAGTTATATATGAATTATCTACATGTCTTGCTTTTCCTAGATAGCAAGGAAGTATGTTCTGCACAGAGTGCTGGTAGTATATAAGAACAGTAATAACCGCAGTGAGATTTTTGTTTCTATAGAAAGCCCTATCTGGAAAGACTGGTAAGTTAGGAAGTGTTTTGGAGCTGAAGGCAATTGTCCTGTGTTTGTACAGCACAGCAAAATCCCAGTTCATGAGCACTGTGAAGCGCTTCCATACATGCTCACAAATCACAGCAGCAGCTAGATGAAAGACTACGGGATACCCATATTTCTGCTTTAGAAGCATCTGTATGATGTGACAACAAGGTATAAACCATTTTCCTTTCAGTACTCTAGAATATTTTATGGGGGAAAAAAAAAAACAACCAAGAAACATAAACCCCACAAGAAATAAGCTATACCTTTAAAAAAAAACAACAAAACAAACAAAAAAACCCCAACAAAACAAATCAAAACAAAAAACAACCACAAACAAAAAAAAACCAAACAAAAACCCCAGTCCAATCAACAGAAAAAACCCCAACATAATGTTTTGACTTGCACAGTCTGAACTGATTGGTGTGATTGGCACTGTATCACTTTGTCCTGGATACTTTATTATGAAGGCCTTTTATTCATTACTGGTGTTACTCTGACAGTTTTCTCAGCTCATCTAATTAAAAATAACTAGTTTTTCTTCATGAGCTGCTGTTTTTCATTAATTCGTGCTAAGCTGACTGAATTGACACTCTCTCCCAAGACTTGAAAAATGGGTAATATAACACAGACTTACATGAAAACTAGTGGGTCCCTTCCAGGGAATCAAACATAAGCATCCATAGAAAGATACCTTCTTTTTCTCCCTATATAAACCTCTATTAACATCTGAATCCCCTCAGTAAAGTTGTCTACCCTGACTATTTACTCTGGGGACACAGAAGCAGGCTTTGAATCTAAAGTCCAGCTGTGACAGGTAATGTTTGCAGTCCCTGGGGAGCTGTGGCAGCCACTATGTGTGTCTATCTAACCAGAGCATAGCTGTATGAGAGCATCTGTGGACATGAAAAGTTGTCAGCTGTAGACACCTCTTGGGGGAAGTCTGATATTCCCACAATACTTGACTAGATAGGCAGCAGGTATGGCAAGGGCAACACAGAGCCCATAGCCTCATTTATTTGTGTCCTTTGCACAGGTGAAACACACACTTGTGAATTAGAGACCCCCTGGTGCCCAGGTAGTATCTGGGGAATAGTTGGACTAAATCACCATTAGGTCATCTAAAACAGCACTGCACACCTATATGTGCAAAAGAGAACAGACATTCAAATGGCAATGAGATGATGCAGGAATTTCCCTTCTCTCATTTGCATTTTCTTAAGGTGTAATTAAGTAATAAAATAACACAAGTTAAAAGCAGTCTTCACATAGAGGCCTCCTTGAGTAATTTGGGTCACCTATTAAATGACCATATAGACATCAGGAATATGAAATAAATCTTTAGAAAAATTCCTGCATGAACAGCTACAGTAGATCTACCAGTGTGGCAAACACGAGGAAGAGTATTTACTTTATCTGCCTTTTTTTTTTTTGTATAAAATTATCTCTTCCCTTTTCACTTAATCCTCACAGTTAAATTTACCAACAAATATTTGCACTGTTTTTCATTAATTCTTTATGCAGTCTAGTTCATTGTGTTAGCTTGTTTTTAAACTCTTTGTGTTTATTTTTATCTGAATAATTTAGTACAAAAGCTGGCACTGTACAAGTCAAGCATTCATTATAACACTATTTGCTTGAATAGTTTGGATTTCTTATTAACAAGACAGTAAATTAAAGAAATGAAAGGAACTGCTTGAAAGATAGGGAAGTCTTGAAAAAAAGAAGAAAAGGGGAAAATGGTTGACCTTTTAAGATCCAGTTCTTAAATTTCTGCATACAAAACATCAAGTGTATTCTGGAGGTGAAACTGGATCTTGTTATAATGAAATGTAAAACTTCTCTTGATACCAGTGCAGAGAAAATCTTATAAGACAGGAAATTTAATATCAGGCTCTGTGAACACTGACTGCTTTGAACGCAATCAGAAAAGGAATTTCAGCTTCCAGTCTATATAGATATCTGTTTACAACCTCAAAGGTGGCATTGAGCTTGAATTGAACAGGTCAGCTGAAAATCTCTCATTTGTTACACTTCAGTGATTTAAGTTTATAATTTCTAATGTTACAGTAAAAATCCATAGAATGAACAAAAGATATTTCTAACTATCCAGTTGCTTTTCTTGGTTTGTTTGTTTTTCTTTTTTAAAGTTTACTAACTCTTACAAATTATCCTTTTACTTGGTTCCAGGTTCCTTCTTTTGCCACTTCCCAGTAACAAGTGCATATGCATTCACCCAAATGTAAAAACTGAGCAACAGATGCTTACAGGAGCTGTTAAGATCTATTTGTTCTGTGCTGTGACTGTATGATTCTGTATTCTGAAGCTTATGGGTCTTTGGAACTCACTCTATCTTTAATGTTATGATGCCTTCATAGCTTCTATTTGTAAGAGAAAACATCAGAAGACTGAAAATGTGTTTCCAATAACCCGGATCTAACTTAAAAAGTGACTTAGTCACTGCCTCTGTTGGTACAGCTGTCGCCCTGACTTCAGGCACACTGGCCACACATAGCGGAAGGCTCTGCCTAAGTGGTAAAATACCTTGAACTTTAACTTTTTTCCAAAAGTTATCAGTGGTGGATGGAGAAGGGAGGTCACTCTACTTATGGTGTTGAAGAATGCCAAGACCGGCCTGATTCATCTATCCCAAAGTTAAATGTTCTGAGGACATGAAGAACAATTCCTGACAGAATCTGGAACTAGAGAGCATGTTGCAGACAAGATTCCTGATAAAGGAATTAACAAGTGATAGTACTGATAACTTATCTAAAGATGCTGAGCTAAAGGCTGCATGGCTAGCCCAGAAACATGACTGACAACCACTTTATACTGTAAAAGGCAAGTGCCACCTTCTAAACATAGAGTCATCTAACACGCTGCTTCTTGGAGTGTGTGTGAAGCTTCCTCCCTTGAGCTGGGACACTCCTTGAGGCTATGTAAAAGAGATTTGCCCAGTCATTGGTATGGTGAGTAAGATCAATCTCTACTTAATAGTTATTTTACTAGATTTAATATCATTGCTTCAATATTGCTTCAATAAATAGTGCACCATACTAGTAGTTTTAAAAGTCTATGTTGTGCAGTAAATCTGATTAAAGTCTTTTAGTCTAATTATTATTATAATCCTAAATTTATATACATTATTTATTTTATTATTATAAATACATTTAGTTTGCCATCCTTAACCCTGCAGGACAAAGTTGTATAAAGGCTCAATTACACCTATATAGCCCTTTAGACACAAATTGTTGACCAAATGTGTGACTAGAATTGGATGCAGCCACACCTAGACTCCTCTCTGAGGAGTTTAGGAAGCAAGGGGGTCCTTTCTGAACCTCTTGACTCAATGGGAGGGTCTCCCTGATAAACTTTGTCTGAAAAGTTTCCATTCTGCCTGGGACACTATGTGAACCATTCACGGACAGGCAACCAGGGCAGTAACTTAAATGTCCATCAGGATCACATACAGAATAGTCTTCCTGGCTCCCCAGATGCCTCCCAACCAGTCACAAAGGGTCAGGGGGGCAAGACTTCACAGTGAAATGGCTATTTTCTATGCTGTGAATTCCCAGAAAGTGCTAGACTGAACACAATACCAATGCATCTTCTTAGGGGTTTGATTTTGCTGGGAAAAAAAGCATTTGACCTACTGCTTATAGTAAGCCAAAACTAAGTTTTCTGTGAAAGCTTACATAGACTCTGCAGCAACAGAACAGGGGTGAAAGAAGGGTGAAAATGCTATAAAAAGAAAGACATTACATGGGTTTTTTTTTTATGAAGTGTGGGATTAATGTACTCTGCACGCCTAGACATTCAGTGTGCTACATGTGCTAGTGGTACAAGCAGGAAAGAACCATTCTAGAGTTCCTCAAAACTGTTGAAAAAAAAAGGAGAAAAAAAACAAACTAGGGGATGTTTTTTTTTATTTACACAGGGAATTTTTTTCATCATGTCTCTCTTGCATTATATATGCATCAGTTTATAATAAATGAAATAGACTGGTTATTAGAAACAGGAATCACAGATTCCTATAAATGCCAAGCTAACACTGTGGTCAAACAATCATCTGATGAGGTTTTAGTTGTAAAGGATGGAAAAAAACCTCCCACCGCTCTGTAACATCAAAGGAAAACATCTGAAGCCTTAGTGAACCAGAATCTGCATTACACAGGAATTTCATAAAGGTAGTGGCATTTCAAAGGTTTAACAAAACAAGACAATGATATGGTAAAGCATAGAATTAAACTCTGCTGGAAGTTCATGTCTATCCTTACATTCAACTTGAAATAAGAATATTAAAAATCATGCACTTTGTAATACTCTTTACAGAAGAATTTTGAAAAATTTAACATACATAAATTGAGATGCAAATCAGCATCTCTTCTAGGGTCAATTCTTTCTATTCCTAGTAACTTCCTGCAACTCTTAGTGTATGTTCAGAATACCTATTTCTTTGTTTTCAGCTCTAGATTACATTTTAATGTACATACACATGCTCCTTAATGTCAGGTATCAAGAAGTCCAGATCCTAGGCTGCTGTATCAAGCTCCGAATGCAAGCTACATGCAGAAAAGAAATAGGGAAGAAAAAAGGAAATTTAAGGTGGGGTTTGTGTAAAGCATCCTATACAAACACACACCCCACTACTAAACCTGGGAATAAACACCAGATCTTTGTACTAGTTGACTCTCTGCTGTGTAAATCCTATTATGTCAAGAAAGCAATCCCCTGAGTTTAATTTCACAGTGGTCATACTTCCTCTTCACCATTTGGCCAAAGCTATACTAAGAGTGATTTCCACAGTGGCTCCATGCCACTTTATGATTTTAACTAGTCAAAAAAAGTCAAGTCTGGTAGGACAAAGCAACTATATTACAGCAAGAATCTACCCAAAAGTTCTTCAATTTTTAGTGCACCAGGATTCTCAAAAAATTATGCACATGTGCCAAACTGGTTAAATACAGTCAGTTGTATTGGAATTTTGGCTACAGTCAGTATTACAGCTTTTCAGTGTACATGGGTGGCCAATGTTTCAATCAGTCATTGCTTTCAAATTTTTTTTTTTAAACCATATTCTGTCAGTCAAAATTCATCACAATTTCCACTTGGATTTCCCTTTGACATTTCACAGGATTCCCTTTCCCTTCTGGGTAGTGATAAAACAACTGTGAAGCTGCAATAGACACTGTTGTTGCCATAAAAGTTTTATGTAGCTTTCCAATTAGAACCGAAAAAAATCCCCTTCATTTGAAAAATGAATTATTCTCACACATATGCTTATAAATCAGAGTAATGCAACTTCTTCTCAAACAAAGAAACAAACAAACAAACCAATTAATCAATAAAACCACCAAAAGATTATTTAAGATGGAAGAAACCTGGAGCTCACTCTGCATGGTCTTATCTGTATCGGACAAGTTCTTATTTTGAAAATGAAACATAAAAATCCTGAACTTATTTACAGGTGGTGACTCTGGGCCACGCTGAAAAATGCTTGGGCTTAAGGTGCGCATTTTTTGGGCTTCTATCATAGCTATCACCATCTGCCAATACCTTCACTTGCTTGCTTTGAGAGTGAGTAAGAAGGAACACTATCTGAACATTGCAAGGTCAGCAGCCTGGGGAGTGATGAACTAATGTTGCGTAACAGGATTTTGAATTCTTAAGTTATTCCATTATTATTAGTAAGATTCCCAAGATGTTTCTCTAGTGAATATGTCAGAAATTCTTCTGATAAGCATCACCATAGCAGAGGGTTTTACACTTTTAGTCTGGGTTTGGCACCAGGTGGGCTTTTATAGCTGGGTAAAAGGTCTTCTGCTTATTTAAAATATTTTTTCTCTAGTCTTCTGAAACTTGCAAAACAGACATTCAGTACAAAATTTACCCTATATTTACCCTGAGGCATATTTCTTCTTAATATTTTGATTAATTTAGGTTTTGCATATCACTGCAATTTCAGAAAAAAATATTTAGATCATATACAGTGGAGGAAGGAAACAACTCTGGCTTGGACATACCATGAAGAAAGTAAAAATTTTAAAAATTAATGGAAGTTTTTATTTCTTCTCAGTTCCTTGTTTTGTATCTCCTGTTCCCCTAAGGACCAGAAGAAATAGATGAAAAATCTAAGCATCACCTCTGCTTCTTTTGCATATCTACTGCTCTTAGACAACAGTGACATTTTCCGAGTCCCTGCCTATTTATATCTTTTATAGCATTCAATTATGGATGCCAACAAATTCTGCAGCTATCATGTAGACATACAACAGATGTAGAAAAAATGTGAAGAAGAAAATGAGGTACTTGTAGAGAGGGACTTAGAGATAGGAAGAGGATGGAAAAATGAGAAAAATTTTTATTCAAGGAAGGTTTTTGAAAGAAATGTACTCTTGTTTACCAAAAAAAAAAAAAAAGGTTATTTTTCACCAGTTCTGACAAAACAACATGACCAAGAGGGTGTACTTGTTTCTATTTTGCCTTGTAGCCTTTGTAGATTTACATTGGTCAAGGGCAGCAGAGATAAACCAACACAAGTACTTTTGTGATTAGAATGAGTCTCACAAGAGAAAACAAACAACTCACTTCCCCTCTGATTCACTACTTGTTTCTTACTCCAGCCTTAAACTGTACTTCAATAGCATTTATCAAGTAACCTAGAAACAGAATATTGCCTGATTTACCATGCTTAGTGGTTTTATTTCTTATTTTACAAGAAACAATATTCTAAAGCATCGTGCCATAGAATTGTATCAAGAGAGTGACTTTTGAATGTCAATTTTTCTTGAGTGATGTTGGAGGACAACTGTGTATTATATATACACTGTCTTTGATACAGTTCATACTAGAGTGAAAGAGCCATTGATTTTCAAGGATAGTTAGATACTTCCCTTTTGTAGCAAGGTAGCCAATGCTTCAACTACCAAACCTCTACATGTGGTGTTTCTCTATATGCAATAAATATGGTATCTTCCTGTCATTGTTCCTCTTAAATGAGAATAAATCTTCTTGTAATCAGTTCATGTAAATTTGAAATGGGGCAATACAGAGATTTATAGCTAAAGAAAATCCATTTGTACTGAAAATGTTAAGACTGAGCTAAAGTAGCTGGAATCTCTCACAATGCATCTTGAGACGAAATGGCTTCCCTGCAAATCCCAGAGAAAGGTTTGAATTCTTTAACAGATGTTTTCAATAAATTTGTTTCAATACAGATGGGTGTTTCTATGCCTTGGAAGGTCTCTGATGAAAGGACATCTAATAATATAGTGCTCTGAAACAAAATATCACCTAGGCTGTGTAAGAACAGATTCTCTTACTTACTACAGAGAGAATCTCATTTCCAAAAAAGTTAAAAGGGCAACATTGGCAATACACAGAGAAACTGTGCATGGGAAGTTCATGACATGAGATGATGAGTTCTGTCAAGTTTCTAAGGTCTCATAACTTCATAATGCTTTGTTAGATGTTACATCTGTCATTAATGAAGCTTTTGCTTTAGGGGTATTTTATAATTGCATCAAAAAAAAATAAAATCCTTGCTGTTTTTCCTTACAAAATGAATGCTTCTTATTTAAAGTAGTATGTGACGGAGCTGGGGTGGAGTTATGTTGGCATTTCCATTCTAATAGAAAAAACAATGTGCTTATTAGAACAGGATGTGCTACATAACACGTCAAAATAACCACCACTGAAACAGTTGCAGGAGCATATGAGAATTTAAATTCAACTATTAAAGCAAGATGTAATTCAGTCATTAAAATGAAGCCTGAGTGTTATTACTGCCCTCTCAAGAGTTAAATGACAACTGTGGAAGGTCCTCATCTTTCAGCAGCATCTGGCTGCTTGGCAAGGTTTTTAGGCAGCCGTGTTGGCAGTATGAGAGTGGATCTTGGGACTGTCATGTGGTTAAAACGCTGAGGGCTGTGCTGCCTCATTGACCTGGATGTCATTTTCATTTGATTCATTTCTATTTGTGTAATTGTATTTGTCTATGAAAAGGTTTCCAGATAAGATTAGAGTGATAATGTTAAATATTCTCATCTCAAATCATGGCTATACTTATCTTTAGTTCATTCTGCACATTTTTCTTCATAAATTTTTTCCTTTGTTTCACTACCAATGAACTCTGAATGTCAGTGTTTCTCGCACTGCAACCTTTATTCATGCATGACAATTCCTCTTTCATCTTCTTTTAGGCTTTCTCAGTTCATCTCTTTCCACTCTCTTTCCTGTGGTTCAGCTTTAGTAAATAAATATGAAGAGTTTGTAAAAAAAAAAAAAATCTAAATATGGGGTTTGGGTTTTTTTTTGTTATTTTTGTTTTGTTTTGTTTTGTTTTTAATCTACATCCTAAACAGATGCTCTTGTGATCTCAGGTAAATCTGGGACCCAAAGAATTCAAACATGTATATCTGAATATATTTAAATATTTCTTTTTAAATATGTCCATTAAATTAGGTATGAATTTTCCACTGGAGACTGCAAGAAATTTCTATATACATCATACTTTTAAATATGCTGAGATGAAAGCATCTATTGTCCTACCCACTCAGATATTCTCTTTTTGGAACACCTTAATAAAGACTTGTTGTACCCATTTACTACATGGATTCCAGGAGAGCCCTAAGGTACCTTCAAGGGCCATGGCCTTTACATGATAGGGCTTTTTATAAAACTCAGAGATAAAACCTCAGAGACAGTAACACATCATTCAGTTACTTTATCACTACCACAGTTCAAAGTTTAGATCATGCTTGTTTTCCTGAGGACAGTTACCTAGGTGCCTACATTTTTTATTTGACCCTAAGATAAATATCTCTGACTCTAAGGTACAGAAGAAAGAATTCTTGGGACAAAGTTTAGCAGCATAAACTTATTTTACTCCTAACTGTCAGGACCCTTACGCTGAGCTCTTCATATCTAAGTTGTAAAGACACATTAGCTCTGTGACCCTCCTGAACAGAGGTATGCAAAAGCAGCCAGAAAATGAAGAGGGCTCCACTCCCCCATTTCCAGGACAGTATGACAACTCAGAATAGTGTCAGCTACCCACTGGAAGAGCAAAGGAAAGAGGAAGCCCTTCTCTCCCTGATGCTATCTGCCATGATGTGAAAAAATCAAACCTTAAAAAAAAGAATGACATAAAAGGAGAGAAACATGGAAATAAAATCACCAACTAACAGTATATTTTGTATGTAGAAGTATCCAGTCTTGCTTCTCCTTTTCAATATCCTTCCCCTTCACCTCAGAACCTACTATGTTAACAAGCTGATTCATCGGTAGCATTTATTAAGTAAGGCTGAGATTTTCGATACAACCTACAGGATTAATTAACAGAAATTGAGTGTGTAGTTCCCCTTTGAAAATTCTATCCTTACACTTTTCCCTCTAAGAGTTTACAAATCCCATGAAATTCATGTTTAAGAGTCAGAATCACTTCATTATGAAAAATGTGCTATTTCATTACAAAACTGCTGATTTGTGAGCAAACTTTAAAACTATCTTACCTGATTTAAAGGCATTGCTTCCATACATTCATCCCTTCTGTGGAGTCTTTACTTCTACAAAGAGATGTGAATTTTTTCGTACTTGATGAAAACACAATTTTCACCAGTTTAGAAGACAAATCAGCATATTAATGTGTTAGGGGGCCATTCAGCAAGTCACTCTCTCAGCAAAGTTCAAAAGTATTGGAAATGAAATAATAAATCACGTCATCAGAGTAGTCCATCACTGCTGACAATATTTACCCTCCCATTATTTTGACTTTCTTTGGAGTAACCTGAAAATGTTTTAATATAAGCAGCTTACCTAAGAGTCTTTATAAGCAGGAAGAAATATACAGGTATAAGAAACTTAGTAGCAAACAAATTCATAGCACATGCATTTCAGAGCATACATTTTGCTGAAGTATTAAAGAAATGTTGCTTTAAATCTTAAAATTAGATTGAGGTTTAAATTCTACAGCCTGTTCACAGCTGTCATTGTTATTCTCAATAGACTCATTCACATAAAAATGTATTTGTTAATGAAAATAAAACTAAGAATCTACAAGAAATTATATTATTTGACTTCGTGGTATCACAGAACATTTTAAATTTAGTATTGTGGAAGCAAAGGAATGTAGAGTTCTGTAGTTCCCTGGGTCCTCCTTCTTGCCCTTTTGAAGATTGGGTGATATATGCTTTCTTCCAGTCCTCAACTACCTCTCCTGACTGTTATAACCTTTTAAAGATGATTGAGAATGGTCTAGCAATGATGTTCATCAGTTCCCTCAACACTTGTGGGTGCATCCTGTCAGGTCCCATGGACTTGTGGATGTCAAGTTGGATTAAACAGCCTCTAATGCAATCCTTCCCAGCCAAGAGAACAAGATCCAATTAGGTTTGTGGACAGCACTAATTCAGGTATTTTCTTTCTGCTGATTGATAATTTAACATCTTCTATATTCATATAAATATTCCATATGACTCTGAGATTAGCTCAGTTGGTTAGAGCAGGGTGCTAATAATGCTAAGGTTGTGGGTTTGATCCCCATATTGGCCACTCACTCAAGAGCTGGATTTCATGAAGTGGGTTCCTTCCAACTCAGAATATTCTGTTATTCTGTGATATGATGATGTATTTAATTTAATTTAAATATTTACCTTTTCCCCTGAAAACATGATAAAGAAAGAGACTGTTTTTAAAAAGCCTGAGGTATGAGCAGATTATGGATCGTTTCTAAGAACTGTATTTCCTTGTACGGAATGTTCCATACCTTTGTAATTTGAAATAACCTGAAGGTCCTCCAAAGGTGTAAAAACAGCCTCCCCAGCCAGAGCTAGGACACCAACCCACATCACTAAAGTCTTTTTTTTTCACTCTGACCTTATTTTAAAGGTTAGCCCTAAAGCTTTGAACTTTAATTGCAAGATTATGTGAGTTTTCTGGTTTTATTATAGATTTCTTAAAGGAATATTGTGTTAATAAACAAAACATTTTCAGCTGTAAGATTTAAGACAAAACAAATCATATTTTGGCTCTGGTGTCATACTGAATTAATATGATAATACAGCAAACTCCATACTGTGGGTAAAAAAAAGCCAGAAAGCATGGCTTAAAAACTAATGCAAGATCATTAAAATGTTTTAAAAACTTCTTCATTCCGGGCCTTTTATTTTCATACAAGGAGCTAGACCGACATATCACAAATATCAAGTTTATTTTGTCAGCTGATTAACAAATCCTGCATCTAAATTAATGAATCAGTCAGCAAGCCTATTTTTCTGCTTCTGAGCATTGATAACATGCAGTGAGGCTGTTCAATGAAATAAGCCTTCTTGCCTGTTTTTATGGCCATCAATGCTATCAGGAGTCAATAACTGATCATATCCTCCTTGAGAGCTTCTCTAGCACACATATGCACACACTTGGTGTGATGTTTAATAAAGGAACCACACAAATTTCAAAAGGTTTTGAACATTTTTTCTAGAAAGTCTCAATCCAACTCCATGAAACACTATATCAGGGGAGAAGCCTGTGAATTAGTTGTTAAATTCTCATTTGCTATTCACTCCTTAGGAAACAGCTATCGTCCTCACCACGTCGTTCATCCTGATCCAAGTCTAAACACTGTGAGCACATTTCTCTTTCACTGTTGAACATGGTCTATATAACACACAATTAAAAAAAAAAAAGTAATTTAGATCTTACAGAAGTCAAATGAATCATTATCTAAGTTTTAAAAACAACCTAGGAAACATGCATTAGTCCAAGTTCTGATCTCTGATATCAGAGGAGGTATAGATGCTCTATAGTCCTTCAGATACTGAAAGAGTGTACTAAGACCTAAGGACAATGAGAAGAATTTGTAAGTGATTTGCTCTGTTTTATCCTGATCCAAACCTCCTCTTAACCAACACATGAAAGAACTAAGTTGATCCTCATTTATTACTTGTCACATATATTTATAGTAAAACTCATCATAATGCCATAATTGCATGTTAATTAAACAAGAGGGAAAAAGACATAGAAACTAATCAAAAAGTATTCACTTGCAATAACCCGCAAATATTCGTAAGTGCCAAACATTAGTCAATTTCTTTCCAGATGACATTTTAAACTAATGAATATCAAAATGTCATGCTGTCCTCAGAAATGTAAGGTACCCTCAGTTAGCCAGACAGAAAATTACTGTCAGTTTGGATGACCAGTTTCTGTGGAGAATGAAAGAATTGTCCACCAAGCAGAAACAGCAAATCTTCAAAGAGTAGACCTTTATGGTTTAACACTGTGCATCTCGTATTCTTATGACTAGAATGTCTGTCTTACAAGGAAATAAAGATTTTATGTGAATGCTTCAACATACCAAAGTTTTAAAAAAAGAAAATATTAACAGAATAAAGTAGATACTATCCTAATTAACTTTATATTTATGTGAGTAAAATCTGGTATAAAATAATATTAATGTTATTCCATACTTGGAAAGATAAAAGGTAAACTTTTCTGTTTGGCTTTGTCTTACCATTAATTTACAAATTGCTGATAACTTACATTCTGTTCCCTTTTGGTTTGTTTTTTTTTTGGTCTCTGCTTTTTAGCAAACTTTGGAAATCATATAAAACTTGGACTGCGTATCTTACCCTATTGAAATAAAATGTGAAAACTCACTATTACTGTATCGAAGTATCTTCACAAAACACTTCTCAGACTCTACAGCACCAGTTCTAGAAAGAACTTTTTTTCCCATGAGGAGAGAACTTGACTATTGATAAGCAGAGTTTAATATTGGTCTCTTCTACATTTAGATAAAAATTAATGACAGTTTCAGGACAGAAAAGGGCAGATACAGTGAAAAGGTGAATATTATAGCCCTTAAAAACTGCCATTGCTAGAGGCTACATTTCAGTAAGACAGTATTCTAGTCAAATAAGATTGCAAATATCTTCTTCAATGCTTGAATAAATAATTCAACTGAAACTCCTTCTTCTACTTACTTTGACAAAATCTTTGCAAAAGCAATTTAATAGCAGAGTGCCTAGTATTAGTTTATTAAATTATTGCCAGTGCTTCTGATCACTAAGATACTATATTAGCATTTAACATTTGTGGGTATAAATGTGTAAATTCAACTTTTGATGACTCCACCAAGTACTTAAGGGAGTTCATTTCTTGCATTGTGTTCAAGCTGCTGCATTGAAATTTTTGAAGAGAGTAACTCGGTTAGACAAATTAAGAGAATAAATCCTTAATTTTCAACACCAGTAAATTCCAGCAAAAGAGCCGCTTTGCTTAGTGATTCACTGACTCACTAAATATGCAATAAAACACTTTATAGCAATGGTAAGACCCAAGGAAAAGGATGTTTTGAGGATTAGGCTAAACTAGAACTTTGTTATAATTAACTGTATCACAGATGAAGATATATTATTTACTCACTTATATACATTGAATGATAAACTTGTGTGCCAATAAATTACAAAAAGAGTGGTTTGGTTTGGTTTTGTTTCATTTCGTTTCATTTCATTTGGTTTCATTTGGTTTGGTTGGGGGGAGTGGGGAAGTGTCTTGCTTTAAAGACAAATATTGGGGGTTGGAACTCCAATAAGGTGAATTACCTCCCCTAAAACAGAGAGACAAAAGAACAAGGAGGTTCTAAGTGATAAAATAACAGTTTATAAAAAGGAAATAGCAATAACTACAAAGATACAGGGGAAATGGTTTATGCACAAAAAGGGGAATCCATCACCCATATGGTCTTCTGGGAACAAAGGGGAAAGGAAAAAGATGGTAGAGGGTTTTCCTAGACAACCACCTCCCTTGGCACCAGTGCTGCCAACTTGACTTGGCTGGGCTTGGACTCCACATGGCTTGTCTGGGGCTTATTCCCATGTGGCTGCCTCTGACACCAGCTCTGCTCCACCTGGCTCTGCTGGGATTTCAGACTCCAAGTGGCTCAGCTGGGGCTTCTTCCTGTGTGGCTGCCTTTCGCAGCGGTGCCACTCTGCTTGGCTCTGCTGGTATTTTGGGCTCTGCACCTCTCAGCTGTGGGTATGGTGACTCTGGCAGTGGAGGCAGGCAGCAAAGTGGCAGCAGCAGCAGGAGTCCAGCACTGAGGCAGAGGCAAACCCCAAGATGCTTTGATTCTGGCACGATGCAACAAGTTGGTGGCTTCCAACTTGGCTTCTGTCCCAGTGAGGCAGGAACTGTTTCCAGTCATGGCTAAGACCCCCCGGAACAACTTTTACTTGCAGTAACCTCCCCTGCTTCAGATAATGTAGCGCTATGAACATTCATCACTATAGCTTCCTCCCTTGCTTTGTAACCGTAACAAAAGCTAATCTCTATACATTACAGTTGTTTGGTTATGAGAGATGCTTGATGTGAGGTGAGACGAATTTCAAGTATTTCTGTACATCGTAGGTCACAGCTCAAAGGCAAGCACATTATGCTTGAAGAGCTTATATTTACTAATTATACCTTATTTCTGTGGTCATAGATTTATGATTCTATGTTGCATAATCAGACTGAAAAAGGTCTCAGGGGATCACTGAGATTCTCAATCTGCCCCAATATAAAATGGGTTTCTCTGTTCCTGACAGATGTTTCCCTCTTTCAAGTGATGGCAAATTTATAGCTTTCACAGGCAGTGACTTTTTTCCCTGACTGGAAACACTTCTACTACCTAATCTGAATTATTCTTATTGGAACGTAAGCCTACTGCTTCTTGCCATACCCATCAGAAGTTGAGAAACAGATGCTCCTTTCTTTCTTCTTTATATCAGCTTTTCTTATATTTAAAATGAATGTCTTTTTTCTGTTCTAAAATCACAAATTCATTCAAACTGTTCTCCTACAGTAAGAGGGTTTTTTTGTTTAAAGTTTTTGTTTGTGTTTTTGGTGGTTTGTTTGTTTTTCAGTTTTGTGTAAAAAAAATTAAAAAAACAACAAACCAAAACAAACAAACAACCAAAAGAAACTCAAATGTGGGCCTTTCTTGATTCTCTCCTCTAGACTATTTTCAGCTGATTTAACCCTTTGTTGAAGTGAGATGACCAAGTGGTTTTGAGTAGTTCTTTATATTGCTATCCATTGTGTAGCACCTGTTTGTCATACACATGTAAACCACAACTCAGGGTTTATACATATAGAATAATGTACCTGTCCAATTAGAATAGTTATTAGTGAAAGGGACATTAAAAAAATGCATCACAACTGTTCTACTCGACAATAATAAGAATAATTAAAAGAGAAATATTATTTAATGGCTCCTCAGAAAATATACAGTTTAGTTCCCAAATTTCACAGAAACAGAAAAGTGTGCTGCAGACTTCCAAATGGCTTCTTCAGTACAGCTTCTAGCATATACAACTACTGCTTCTGCAGGTTGTGATTGCTCTGAGGTTAAATATTGATATTCTTGACTTGAGAAAGAAGTTCATCAAAGGTATATGTTACGCATCTCTTTTGTTTGTACCAGGAAAATTACAAGAATCCTATTTGAAATATTCCTCTGCTTAGGAATTTTCAGCATTTAATGCAGTCAGAGTACATGCTCGAAGAGCATTGCCTGTCCAAGGCCCTTCACATGTGACTAAGACTGTATATCGTGCCATGCAATAAAGGCAGGCCTTTACTTCTTCACATCAGGTACACACGAGTGAATTTCCTTCACTTTATTAGTGGTGAAATACTGAGAAACAGTCCTACCATTACACCAGATCGTCTTGCAGCCTACATTAGTTACAAATCTTACAATCTTATGATGAACCTTCTATATGGATCATGAGCTGGAAACAGCCCTAAAAATAAGAGAACTTTTTTAAAGTTTCTTCATGGCAACCAACCCCACCATGTGCCAAGTGCATCTCTTCACCTACACAAAAAGAAATCATACAGAGAACATTCTGAGTTGGAAGGGACCCACAAGGATCACGGAGTCCAGGTCTTAAGCTAATGGTATGGATGGGGATTGAACCCATGAAAACATCAAACACAACAAACTATAAGAATGTGCTCCACTTGTTTATACTCTTTGTTATCATATTTTTGCTTGAACACATCAAGTTCACCTGTAAAACTCAATATTTTGGCTCATTAGAGACAGGAAACAATTAACTGCCTGTACATACCCTTCATAGGAAGTTTTCTACAGAATGAAACCAAGGTTTATGAAACATAAGCATCATATTTGTTTAAAAGTTGCATGAAACCTCATTGTCACAGTATTTCACAAGCAGAGCCACATCCTGGTGATAAGTGTCACAAGAGATCAAAGTGAAAAAATTTGGTTCACGACTCAAGGTCAACTTCATGCCCCTGCTGAACCCTCCAGTCTGTTTCAGAAAAGGTCATCCCTGACTCACAGCTGTAAAGATCTCTCAAAGCAGTGAGTTGCTGATAGTTCAGTCCCCAGAGGACAAAAGGAAATAGCGTAATTCCATCACTAATTCAGTCCTATCCTCCAGGGTAAGCAGAGGATAAATATGAAGGAGGAAAACTTGGTTTGAGTGCTCAGGCATTGAAACTGCTCTGAGCTGGGAATGAAAACTGACTCAGAATATTTTGCTGTAGAACATACACATGTGTATCAATAGGTAATATTCTTATGCTTTTTGGAAAGAATTCAAGATAGAATACTGGCAGTTTGTAAGCAACATATATTGCTAATTATTGTAAGAGATGATTTTTACTTTCTTTGTCAACTTCAATCTGCTGTGGTCCTGATTAAGAAAGTTAACACTGTAATATCATGGTTAGATTGTTCTGAACTAGAAACAATTTAGCAATTGACTCTTTAAAGTTATTGGTAGGTTTACTGCAACAATGAAAATTAAGCCGCTTAGGCAAATACGGAATTCCCACTTGTCTAAATTGAAAGTGCTGGACTGTATCTCACTGTATCTAACTAAGTCTCTCCATCTGTGAAATTAGGAAGCAGCTCTCTGCCTGCCTCACATAAACTGTGTGGAGTTAGAAGGAACCAAAATTGCTATAGCAGGAGTTCCAGTTTACACTACTTTTTTTCACTAACATCATTACTTGCACAATATATAAGTACAAATGAAATGTGTAATATTATTCATATTTTACTTATGTATAGTATAAGGCTTGTGACTACACAACCTCAGCCTCTTTGGCTCAGGATTATCCTTAGAAACACCTAGATAGACACAGTCTAAGACATTAATTCAAAAGAAAAATAGAGGCAAAAAATTTATCATGTACAGCTAAATGAAGAACTCTCCCTGTTTTATCTCCATCAGTCTTTAGGAGGGAAAATGTGACGACTTTATAATTCAGGGAATAACTCCTTCGGAAAGACTCATCCAGCCTTTTATTAGTGTATAGCACTTTCTCAGTTGCCTATTCTTGTTCTTAGTCTCAAAATCTCTTGATACTGAGAATTCCTTTTAAAGCCGCACTCAAAAAATACACCAGACTTTAACCTCTGCACCTCTACAGATTTGTACAAATTAGTTGTTCACCATCATGGATGCTACAGCTTCACTTCCACCAAGTTTAACTCCATATAGATGTCTCCACTGCTCCTTCAAATTGAAGTCTAAAACCAGGTGACGGTATTCCCACTTCTGTAATGAAAAATGTCCGAGCACACCTGTTAAGGCATGGGTGAACCCACAGCTGCTCCTCTTAAAGACCCCAAGTCTTGCAGAGCAGCAGAGAAACTTACCAGGCAGTTCTGACACAGTTCTCATTGCGTAGCTAAAACATCCTTAGTTCCAGATTAAAAGAAATCTGTAAAATACATATAGGCACACCCTACTACTGTTCTACTCTAGTGTAGGTAGTTCTGTCTCAAGGAAATCAAGAAAAGTAAAAGTGCTTTAAGAAAAGTGCTTTAAGTGTCATAGAACACTTACTCCTCTTTAAATATTTGCACAAACAAAAAGCTGAAGCTATAAGCATCCTGCAGCCAGTTGAAATTACACAACATTATAAAAAGGGAAAGAAGCAGGATGAGAAATGCAGGAAAGCCTCAAAACACGCATTTTTTTTAAGTGTTGCCGTGTTAGACAAAGCTGAGATAAAGTTGCTACACAAAGTAAGCTGCTTCTTAAAATGTCTTACTATGGCATGGTAGCAGAGTGTCATTACTTTTGGTACAGTACTGGAGGCCTAGTTTTGATCACCTCAAAGTGAGTGCCCCCACCAGTGGCTGCACACCAGTACAACCCCCTTCAATCTGCCCCTCCAAGGAAGAGAAAGTGACCAATCCAAGGCCAGCTATGTGTACTTTTTTGGTGAAGTCAACAGTGAGCTCTCTGCCAACCATCCCCATTTTCTACCTTGCTTAGGAAAGCCTTTGGCCCATATTTCTTTTTTTCACACATAATTTAATCATTATTTAGCACTCAGGACATTAGGAAGAGCAGGAATTTTCCTGCAGCCACTGGTAGTAACAGTGAACACCAACAGCCCAGTGTAAGCACTTAGATGATGCACAGCTCCTAAGATTTATCTGCCTCATCTGCACCTTTTCTTTTTCTGCTCTCTACAGTTTTCGTAGTAGATTTGTGTCTTGGATTGAAACTGTAACCCCTTTTTCTTAAAGGGATGGAAAAAATGATGAGGGTATCTGTTCTCTGTACAGCAATGGAAAGGCCCTGAACTGAAGCTGTGCAAGACGTGTGTTTCATCTCAGACATGAGTAACGTGTCCCAGGGAAACACAGCACTAAACTAAGAAATAATAAAAAAGAAATAAAAAGTAAAGAATCTATGAGCAAGTGTGCTGGCAACCCTAGGGAAGCTGTCATTTCTGTTTCTTGGATTTACCTTTCTGTGCCACACTGTGCAGTCCTGACTAATCTGAAATTGCAAATACCCAGACTCTGGGATCCCCAGACTCCTCATTCAGTTTAATACTCAATAAAAATGGCCACCAGTGCAGCTATTAATAAGAGTAAGTAACATGCTGCCTGTGGATTTTTCCAATTGCTCTCTGGCTACTGTCAGAGCTCTTAATGTGTTCAGTGCCAAGGATGCTGCCCCTGAAGAATTTCTTTCAAGGAACAAGTTTTTTTACCGCCAGAATAACTTGTCTTGTTTTACCCTTATAGTCTGAACTAGAGTTTAGCCAAAAATGTCTGGTGCACAAAAAAAAACCCAAACAAAAACCAAAAACCAACCAACCAAAAAAAATAAAATAAAATAGACTCCAACATTCAGGGGAGGTCAGTCACAACCTTCTTTCTATACATGTATTTTTAACTTAGATTAAGGAATATGTGCTTTAAGTCTTCTTATAAGCACTGTTAATATCCCCAGCAAAAATAATATCAGTTATAAATTCATTATAGCCAGTTTCTTACCTTTCCCACTCAGTCCTTTTTAGGAGTTTTGCAGGACTTTTCACCAGGTTTCTACAGCAGTTTCATAATAAAGCAGCAGGTTGCTGATGCTGAATCTCCAGAACATTAGACTCACTGTTCTTTAATTGAGACATAGGAACATGTGCAATGATGCAGGATCATCAACTGCTGTCTGCAATATTTCATGTTTGAGGACAGTAGCAAGAAGTGGGATAGAACTCACTATCAAAGTTTTGCAAACTTCAGGTTTGTAAATATTTCAAAGTTTTGAAAATCTTTTTAAGGTGCAACTAAGATAACTCACAGCCATTTGGAGGAAGGGAATGAAGTTAGCCAAAAATCCTTAATATACGTTAGTCCTAAGGTTAAACACTTTGCATTTAAAAATTCATGCTGAAATTTCAACAGTATATCTTATGTGTATTTTTAAGCTCCAAAATATCCATATAGAAAACTCAAAAGACTTTAAAAAATGGAAGTATATTAACATTTTTTTCATAAACTACTTATTCATATGAAAGCATTCCACTAAAAAAACAGAATTTTTGTATGAAAATTAGGTCACTTGAAAAATGCCTATTCCAACTAAGAATTAGAGCTCACCATAAAAAAATTCAAGGAAGGTTACATCACTCACCATTCCATATTAGAGAACAGGAAATCAGTGCAAGGCTTGTTGGAGGAAGTTTTCTGAAAGTATTATGCCCAAAACTTGACTCTGCTTACTGCTGTTGCTACACCAAAGCCTCAATGTCATTCATGGGCTAAGGGTTGGACTCAATGATCCTTATGGGTCCCTTTCAACTCAACATATTCTGTGATTTTGTGAAATAACATGTGTTTCTTTTCCATGTGACTAATAAAGGACCCAGATAGATGGGGCTGTCCACTACCTAAAAGTGTCCTTCCCTATTCTGACACCACATTTACTGTGCTTTCTCAACCAATTACCAACATGAACATGAGTATCCATGTTAAAAAAAATATTTAGCCAAAGATAACTTCTTCATGAGCCCTTATCTACTTGTTTTTTCAGTAAGGAATGGATAAGTGGCTACAAATAGGGACCCTAACACCCTTTTCCTCAGCTTTTTCAATGTCGTGGACACTGAGCTAGATGTACATATAGCTCCAGGTTTCAGGGATCTACTATGGAAACCAGGACCCAGATTGCAGTGTTTG
Organism: Sclerurus mexicanus; assembly: GCA_013396755.1. Lineage (NCBI taxonomy): Eukaryota > Metazoa > Chordata > Aves > Passeriformes > Furnariidae > Sclerurus > Sclerurus mexicanus. Next base: position 776,963 of record VWZF01001789.1, on the reverse strand, counting down.
ACAGCGGATTAATCTGTTCCACAGCCTGCCTCCCTCCCTCCCAAAACCTCTTATGCTTCTTAGACCATCAAGTAATTTGTCAGTAAGTGCCAATTTCTTTCTCTAACCTAAGGGTACAGTACCTGATATACATGGGTTATGAAGATACATAGACATAAACAGTGCCTGAGATCAAACCTTAATTCTACCAGGAAGAGCAGTGCTCCAAAATGGAGCTTAGGTGTAAACTAAGGGGGCATGTGGTGGAGAAATGGAGGACCCCAGTAAAAAAAAAGCCCACCAAGACCACCTCTAAAATGTCAATACAAATGTTCAGAGAGGAGAAAATGTTGTTTGAACTTCAACTTGTGAACCTGGGAAATAATATGGTTCCAAATATGTTCATTTGTAAAAGAATAGAGAGAAATACAGTTTCCACACAGCAAAGTGGTAGTACCTCAGGTAGTTAATGAAATCCTAATCACCATTGCACACCTTGGAAAAATGGAATTGCTGTGACAACATATTCTTTAAAAAGTATGAATTCTTGTTAAATATGTGAAGACAATATCAGAGCTGGGGATTTTTGTTTCCAGTAAATTAAGATAATATTTAAATCAACATTTTAATACATTTTCTGAGAGACCACACCAAATGTTGGTGGAGGTTGTTATTAAAAAGTTATAGAAATAGATAAGCATCCACAATAAATAGCTAATAAATGTAACTATTCATTATAAATTAAACAGCGTGGTTTTTTGTTATGATAATAAAATCATAGAACCATAAAATCATTTAGACTGGAAAAGACCTCTAACGTTATTGAGCCCAACTATTAACTGTCAAGTCTACCGCTAAACCCTGCCCCTCAACCCCCCACATCTACACAATTTCTAAATACCTCCATGGACGATGACTCCACCAGTCCCCTAGGCAGCCTGTTTCAATGCCTGACCACTCTTTCAGTGAAGAAAATTTTCCTAATATCCAATTTAAAACTCCCCTGGTGCAACTTGACACTGTGCCCCTTGTCCCCACCTTGTACACACTTATACACACATAGCATCATCCCTATCATTTAGAGTTAAGCATCAAATTGCCACAGAAAAAAAGTAGCTGTTCTGTGTCTGTTTGTTCTAGAATGATAAACAAAAAAGCTGAGCTAAAACATCCCTTTTTTCTATTATGTGATGTTCCTGAAAGAAGTCCTCAACGACAAGGCCAAAGAGGGAAAGATCTAGTTCTAAAACATGCAGAGTATGTGAAATAGATATAAAACCTTGCTTAGGAAGAGAATAGAAATTCTGACTCTGTACTGTTCTACTTGTGGGGTATGTATTTGCATCCACAGAGCAAAAGTGTGAGCAATGTTATTTAGAAAAAAAGTGTGAGCAATGCTGTTTTACTTTTCTGCTGGTCACTCAACTCTGTGGTCAGTCTGCACACATTCAAGCTAGTAAAGGATTGCTTCCTTAAAGAACATGGCAATGTGCTAAATGAAAGACAAAGGAATGCAGTCTTGGCAGAGTTCATAGATTGACAGGTTGAAACGCTTGTCTCACTGACAGCACTTTCACCACTTTGATTCAAGTCAAGGTTTCTTTCACAGATGTCAGGACCAGAATTCTTATTATCTCTGATGTAAAACAAAAGAAGTCATAGAATGTAACTCCTGAGCTGTAATTCAACTGGAGTAGAACATTTAAAAGAAATCTTATTTTAAATTATTCAAATGACTGATTTACTACACTTCTAAATAAATACCACATGAAAAAAAAATCTCTTTTTTTCCAAAAAAAATTGCTGGTGTTTGAAGACAATGGATAAATTTTCAGTATTTAAGAATTGAGGGATCTAAATTTTTATTAATTTAGGCACAGAAGTCACACAGAAACATTTGGAATTATAATTCAGTATATAGAATCAATTCAAGTAAGATGAATTGGTGTATTCATCAGGGTTTTCAACTTGTTTATGTGCCCTTTGATGCTTACAAAATCCCTATATGCACATAAAATACATAGTTACAATCTTTTGGAACTGTGCAAGTCTATTTCCTAATTACTTACATGACTCATTAGAGTGTGGTGGCAGTGTCAAGTTCTATCAAAGAATGTTAAATTGCTTAAATCATGCCTGATTCATGCAGTCTTAAGCAGCCTGGGTGAGGTAATAAAACATGACATGAAACCTGATGCAGTATCAGAAAAGTCATTATTCTTATCTACACATTACATGATGAATTCAAGCAAGATTTCTTTTTTTAAGTGATGGTATGTTGAAGCTCTCACTGGTGAAAACCTCACTGTTGTTCATTGCGAATCCAATATAAACCAAAGAAAGACTTAAGGTGTCTGGATTTACACTAGCACAAGTGACATAACTGATCCTTGACAGAAAATTCCTACTGTTAGTTGCACTGTTAAAAAATTTTAAATTCATATAAGTGAAGAAACCACCATACAATTCTCCTTCAGAGTTCTGTAATACTTTTAACAGCTTAAATTACAACAACAAAAGCTAAGGTTAAAATTTTAAAATATTTGTTTGCTTGGTTTCAAAAAGTAAGACTTTATGAAAATAAAATCATCACAATGTAGTTATTCACAGTAATGGCTTGATCAAAGAAACTAAAATATAGCTTTATTAGCGACATGAAATTTTTTTGCAAAACTTTTCTAAAGCCACTTGTCAGATCAGCTCTGTATTCTAATTAAAACATAAAAATTAGAAAATTCTGGGTCATGTTTTGCAATTTGTAGAAATAACCCCCCCCCCCAAATTTTATTTCTTACAGCACAGTGTGCATCTTATTTCTTTTAAAATAGTAACACTGACAATGTTCAGCATAGTACTGGAAAGCAAAACAGCTTTATATCTCTTCCTAATTTCGACAGAACCACATGTCTGTTACACAACCCACCCTTATAATTTTTATCTTCATTAGCAATTCCCCTGTCAATATCCTATAAAAAAAGTACAAAATGAATACTTTTTAAGAAACATAAACTCAGCTGTCTCAGCTGTGTCTATCAAACTGATATGTGCCATCTTTATTTAGAAAACCAAGTCATGTTGTTGTTCCATCAGTGAATATAAATATTGATATTTTATGTAAATAAGTACATAATACATTACATTGGAAAAATCCTTATAATTTGTACTCGTAGGCTGTATAGTTGAATTATAGTTTAAAGATATTTAGCACAATATTCTAATGGTCATATATGTGACACCACTAAAATAACTCAGACCTCAGTCTAATCTTTGCTTTAGAAAAACTTTTTCCTTCCTAGTATCAAGGGATAGAGATACCTCATTCTTCATCATAACCAGTTCTATTTCAGACATGTATACTTCATATCTTCTGTAAAAAACAAGTGCCAAGATTATACTTGTTCAATCTCCTTTGGTTGCTTCATGAAGATTAAAAGAGTGGATCACCTAGAGAAGGATCTGCATCTAAAAAGTGGATAGCCTCCAGATTGTTGAGATGCCACTTTAGAAAGTTTATGATCATAGGTAAAATTTTTCAAGCTAATGTTAACATATTATTCAAAGGAAGCTAATCTAGGAAATGACTAGAGCAATATAGGAATTTAGTAAATATATATCAATATGTGACAAATATGTAAGATTATCTTCAAAAGTGTACTCAGTTTGAACTCAGGAGAGAAATAAGCAGTGTGCAACAGGTTTTCTTGAGGAACAATGCTTTGTAGATTCCTTTGAAGTTGTTTGAAATACAGAAATTTTACACAGTTCATTAATAGCAAACATATAAGTTTCTGACTCATGTAGACCGGATTCTGTTATCACTCCCAATCTGCAAAGCAACTTATTCCCCTCAAGAGTTGTTTTGGGGATTTTGTGTCCTAAACAAGCAGGTAAGCCTATGCTAGGTTAGAAAAGATTGGTGTTATTGGAGAGTTAGGTGTCTCATATTCCACAAAATAAAGCTGGTTCTGTTCCCCTATTTCACAAAATCAAATACCTGGAAAGTATTTTGCAAAATGAGAATATTCCTTTCCAATTAGTCATTGTTTCTGTTATTTTAATTATGCTTTGAATAGGGTGTTGACTGCTAGCTTCTTGTTTATTTTTCAGTCTATGCTTTAGCTGAGAAGAGATGGGAAATATGTTTCCATCTCCTTACTGAAAAATTAATTATCCATTTCCTAGTTTGTAATGTCTCATAAGTGTCTCATATGACCATGTAAGAACCATCCTAGTGCATTTCATACCCATTAATGCTCGTATTTTCTCTGTCAGACAAGGTCTTCTCTCTGTAACTTTCTACTTGTAATTCTGAATATCTTACAGACATCTATTTTCAACTAAATCTATCTTAGCATTGCTTATTATGTAGCAGAATATCTAAAAAAAATTCTCTTTGGTGCTCTAAAAAGAAGCTGATCTATCACAACACCAGATAGGTCTCTGACTTAAATCTGAAAAGTAAATCTGAAAGCAATTATGTCTACCATTTCTCTCAGGCATTTTCAAGCTTTAGCAAAATTCCATGCCAATGAAAGTGAACTTCTAGAATATACAGAATAAATGAAACCTCTTCCCATTACAGTTTCTGATACAGCTCCCAGTGACTTCAGAGGATAGGGATAGATCCTAGACAGGGTTTTACAGCATGAAAACTTTTATTAGTATGTGTTTAAAAGCAGTTTATTTTTCCTGCTGAGGTCTCCGAGGATGACTTTAGCAATGAAAATGAGAAGAAGCACTAAAGATCTTAAAACAAACTAGAGAGTAATTTGGTGTTTGAAACCCTCACGGTATTCTCTCTTCTAAAGTGATGGAAGTGTTAAGGGGCTATTGCTGGAGTGGTTTCGATGCAGCACTCTTTAAAAGCAGCAGATCATTAATATTAATACCAGGTTTAATATTAATGATAACATTTACAATATGGTATTAAAATTTAAATTAATGGAGTACTGTGCAAACACTGGTTGTGCACATGAATACAAAATGGAGTATCTCATATGGGAAACAGTTTATTCTCCATCCTTGTCCAATTTTGGCTGCATATAACTTGGTTAATAGTCTGCTAAGGAGAGATCTAATCAACAAATTGAGTCAGGTGGCTCAAGCCTGGTCCCAAATTCTTAGTTTAAATATTATTTTCAGGAACTGAAACCTTGGAAGTACTTTGGGTTTACGGTTCACCTCTTCAGAGACATAGTATAAAGTCTTCACAAAGGCTTTGAAAATAGCCATTTCATATTAGAAAACATTTTAAAACCAAGACTGCAAATAACACCCATGTGCACTTTTGCAAATGTGGGGGTTTGTTGCAGTTATTCAAAATTAGGTGACATTTTTCCAGGGCATATATTCCCATAGGATACCACACAGACTTTGTGTTAGCAGATACTGCAAAGTGGTTCATGACTACTGCCCACGAATGCACAGTTACTCCCTGTATATGCACTGAGTAAGGAACAGCCACTCATCTAGTAGTTTCCACTACGACAACCAACAAGATACTCATGCTCTGATGCTTATGATCCCTGCTTAAAAAGCAGCATATGGCCATTGTACAGCTGTGCATATGTCTTCACCACAAGAACAGAGCTTCTCTGTGGAATCAGTTTCCTTCTCCCTACTTTGCTCCCACAATTAAATATTCATTGCATTATGAAAATATATCCCTGCCTGACCTCTCTCTGCTTCTGTGAACCTGCTGGGTCTGTCCAGCTGCTATCTGCAGAGGTAGAGGGTTGGTTAAAGAAATCCCAGCACTTTAAACTTCTCTCCTTGCAACCTGTTCTCTAACATCTTCATCTTCCTAACTCAGGGAGGCCAGGACTGACTGCTTGATGTTGGCTTCATCTGCTGGAGTATTCCAGGATGCAGGAAATTTTAAAACAGAATTTCCTGAATTACCTCAGTTGCAAAGCCAAAGAGTTGTATTTCAGAACTGGAACACAGAACTTGAAACATGTTTTTTGGGTTTGGTTTGTTTTTTTTTTACTCCCACAAACTACAGTGCTAATAGTTGTGCAGGTAATTAATATTGAGCTAGACAGCTGAAGTATTGTTAGCAGTTGACACAGTAGTGCTGCAGAATAAACACTTAATTTGATAAGAAATTGCAGAATCTTCATTTTTTTGGGCAAATTTGAGACTATATTTAGAAACAAGTATCACTTTTGAGTACCACACTGTTTTCTGCAGGAGCGGTTTAGTCTGAAGATTAAACCTTTCTCTACATATGTCAGATGGGAGCAGTTTCATGCATAGATTCATCAAAATGTCCTTTTCTACAAAGTATGTATAGGAACATAAAAATTGTGTTTCACATACAGATGAGAACAATTTATTTTCTAATCTGCATTCTTTTGCCTTGAATGCAAACTATCCTTCTCCACTCTCAATATGGAATGCTTGGTTAATCTGTAATTTGAAAGCAAAGGTTTGCACACATGAATTTGGGAAAGTCATTGAAATATCACACATGAAGTTCCTCTTCCTTTTTTTTTAATCTTTTTCCTAGTTTTTATTTCTTTCCACTTTAGCTCTTAATCCATGGAGCTAAATTAAATGTGTCCTTACAGTGTGAAATATATATATATATTTTTATATATATTTATATATTTATATATAGAAGTGTGTGAATATATAAGTATGTATGGATATGTATAAAATGAAAATCTACTAAATGGAAGATGATGGCTGTGAAAGCAAAACTGCTTATGCTTTTTCCACATGAGATTTTTTTTAATGACGGTGATGCATATACAAAAAACAATATAAGTGACTTGAATAATAAGAATCCTTATTACAGGTTCCTGTTCCTCAAAGAATATTTTTCTCCTTAATTCTATATTCTTTCTCATAAAAAGGCAAAATATGTAAAATCATGTAATTAAAGTGTAAAGGCTTCATAGATGAGAAGAAGCTGAAAACTCCATTGAATGAAAAGTGTTGTGTAGTATGGTTACATTCATTCAGTATCATGTCCTGAATTGCTGAGGATGAAATAGGTGGTTGCTGTTTCATGGATAAGGTGTATTCTGTCAGGATTTTGCACATATTGGAATAGGATAAGGCTTAGGGTGTTTCTGTTTAGGAAAGAAAGATAATTTTGCCCACCAGTGAGTGAGGACAGAATGGCTTGGAATGGCAAATGAGAATTCAAGGAGTTCTGATGTCACAAAGTTTTGTGCCCTACAGAGTTTTGGTGTAGGATGCAGATAAATGCATGTTTTTAACTCTCCATTCATCAATTTTAACTCTCCGTTCATCTACTTAGATCCTGCCTTTCACTTTAATGACATATGGGATCATCACTTGCAACTCTATCTCCACACATAGCAGTAGTAAAACTGCCTTGGCATCAGGGTCTGAAGGTCAGAGCAGTGCATTTCATAATACAGGGAAGAAGGTTGTAAGCCAGCCCTTTCACTTTGATACTGAAGGCTGCTATAGGGAAATGAACTCCACCTCAGCCAGACCCAATACGCAACTGTATTCAAGACTCAATTCCTTTTAGGACTGTGTGGATTGTGGAGCAATTAGATAAGAGCTCATTGCTCCTGTATAAATGTCTCCTGAAAAGCTGTTTACTCAAAGGAGAATCCTTTCATTAACCCTCTCTCACCTAAGCATGGTCAACCAGTGGCAGTATGTACTCCAGGTGAGCACTGTACAGCTTTTCCTTAAACAGCAGTTTCTGTCAGTGATCAAATCTTCTTTAATGGATAAAATCACACTTGCTTCTAATTTTGGTGAACTTCCTGGGTGAAAAATGTTCATGCAGAACACGTTTCAGTTTCTGACTATGTCAGATCAGAAGCAAAGACTCTGCAATGGAAGATATAAGATGTGTTGTCAGCTGTGTATGAGCATTTACAAATCCAGAAACAAAGATTTGTCCATCCTTCTCTGAGTGTGAAATTTATGACATTACA